>PQME02000107.1:0-81777 GCA_003004525.2 Aspergillus sp. MA 6038 | reverse complement strand
AAAAAAAAAAAAAAAAGAAAGAAAGGGCTACAGAATGTCAGAGGCTCGGCTTTTCACAGTTCGACCATTATCAAAACAGTCCAGAAGTGATTTCAAAGACGCCTTTCGCGTGCATTTATCGTCTTCGTCGTTAGCTGCTCTCAGACTTCGTGTTGGAGAAGTCTGTAACCTTCAACCGGCTGAGGGCCCCCCGAAAACTGCTATAGCCTGGAACGCCGCTGAAAACATACAAAATACTGTGGTGCAAACCTCAAGAGCCTTACAAGATTGCTACGGGATAAAACTTGGTGAAAAGATCTCTATATATAGGGTTGACCATGATTTGGAAGCAATTCATGCTGTCTCTTTACAGGATTGTTCTGATCCTGACAGACTTGCCAAATACGGCCAGCTTTCCCATGCCGACAGAATCCATTGGACTTGGGGCCTGGAGCTCCCATTGTCAAGATGTGATCTGCTCACTGTCGGCCTGATCTTTGAGATGGAGCTTAAAGGTCAGCGTAGGTGTTTCAAAGTGGTAAATATAAGACCTCAGGACCAAAACTCTGGCGCCACTCTTTTCCAATTTAATGAAGACAGCAATATCATTATTGGGGACGACTTCGAAGAAGAAGGCGGCGATGCACCGTCCTGTCTCCAGGTGCGGCCGTTGGGATTAGGCGGGATGTCTCGCCAGGTCGATATGATCAATGAAAGTCTTGCGGATTTCACCCTGAACTCGCAGTGGCCAGCAATGCCATCTTTCTATCAACATAGTCGGGGCATCCTCCTCTACGGCCCAAAAGGAACAGGCAAAACTGCACTTTTACATCAAATACAAGCAGGCGAGTGGAGGAAGACATTTACCATTGGTTCTGCCACCTTCAGCCGAAATGTTAGCGACGGTGAGGCCAAGATACGCAACATTTTCCAGGAAGCAGCTCGCTGCCAGCCAAGTGTTGTCATAATCGACCAGTTGGAATCTGTCGCGCCTAGGCGGACTTCATTGGACTCCCAGTCCCTAGTGTCGGTATTATGCGAATGCCTAGATATGACCAAGCGCGCACTGGTCTTGGTTGCAGCCGCATCTCGCCATCCAAATGATGTCGATGATGCCTTGAGAACACCCCATCGGCTAGCAACTGAGATTGAGCTTCAAGTTCCTACGGCTCAAGACCGTTCTGAGATTTTACGAGCTATCCGTGGGGATTCTGCCCAACTAAACGATGCGCTCATAGAATTGATAGCGGAAAAAACACATGGCTATGTCGGTGCAGACCTGTTCGCTTTACTGCAGCTTGTATGTCGAAAAGCGCGGCAGCGGCAAATGTTTGAAAACGGGGCGACAGACGAGCCTTTCAATGCTTCTTTACATGAAAAAGATGCTGGAAAGAAGACCGCTGCACCGCTTCAAATACATGAATACGATGTCATTTCAGCCTTACAAGAAACTAGACCCACTGCCATGCGAGAAGTTTTCCTAGAAACCCCCAAAGTGCGATGGTCAGACATTGGAGGACAGAAAGAAATTAAAAACCGTCTCCAGAAAGCCGTTCAAAGACCACTGCGAGTAAGTTCGCCCAATATAAAGGGAAATGGAGAGGAGAAAGGCCCTTGAACGCTAACTGAAGCAGTTTCCAGATCGAATGCGAAGGCTTAATGTCAATAGCAAAAAGGGGATCCTTCTTTACGGACCTCCCGGTTGCTCGAAAACACTTACTGTCAAGGCATTAGCCACCGAAGCAGGGTTGAATTTTATGGCAGTGAAGGGTGCTGAGATTCTCAGTATGTACGTAGGCGAATCTGAACGATCATTGCGAGAGATATTTCGAAAAGCTCGATCTGCTCGGCCTAGTATCATTTTTTTCGACGAGATCGACGCGATCGCATCCAAACGCAGCAACACCTCACAGGGAGGAGTCAATGTGCTCACGACGCTGTTGAATGAAATGGACGGGATCGAAGAATTGAGAAATGTTCTGGTGGTCGCCGCGACGAACAAACCTGAGGTCATCGACCCAGCTTTAATGCGCCCCGGTCGTTTGGATAACATACTCTACATCGGACTACCGGATTCCGAAGCACGAAAAGAGATTTTGAATATCTGGTTCCGCAAATCTGTTGTCAACCCAGAGGTGGATTTGGCCGAACTAGCGTCGAAAACTGAAGGCTACTCAGGGGCGGAGATTGTGAACATTTGCGAAACAGCAGGAGATGCGGCATTGGATGAGGAGGAGGAGACTGGCAAAGAACTAGACGTCAGATGGGACCATTTCGAATATGCTCTCGAACAAGTTCCGAGGCAGATCACGGATGGAATCATCCAGGAATATGAGAACTGGCGGAATTCTTGTGAGGTTTGATTGCCCTACTTTCTTAGCGGGTGTTCGATGACTTGTGGCTCTTTTATTTTTGAAGCTAGGTGAATTCGTACAAATTCGTGTTCGGTACTTATATATAAATCCTGATAGCATATTTACTATGTTTGTATTATTGGATCGATCGAATGTTAGTAGTAGTAGTAGTAGTAGTAGTAGTAGTATTCATACTCCATACACAAGTAGCTAGCCCTATCTACAGCTTGCATGCTCGGGGGAACAGCTACTACAACCCAGAACACCTCAACATCAAGTCATTATCAGAAAACCCTTGCAGAGAAACAGGAAAATGAGACATGAAGACAGGAGAGACGAGTGACAGGGAGGTAGGTAATCAAATAAACTCGCTGGGGAAGAGCAGATGCGCGGAGTCATGTGAAGATCCAGCCCAGCCTAGCCGCATACGACAGGCGGTACGCTTACGCTGGTGATCTGCGGAGACGTAGAGCTTCAACGCCTGGGTACAATGATAATACATACCGTAGACGTGCTGCACACCAATACCCATTGATATTCTGTACTCGTTTGCTTTTTTTGCTGCCTACCTTTTTCAGAAGTGCCTTAGAAATAATTGGTGTTTCTATGCCTAAACCTACTGGTCTCCTATTTTGATACACTTGCAGCTTTCTCTATGCCGTCCCGTGGACGTTCGCCCGTTGCGTCGGGGCGCGAATCTGGCCGCCGATTTGATTCACCGCGACGCTCAGAGTCTCCCCGAACAACGAAGAGCGGGAGCCGGAGTCCATTATTCGAACGCGATACGCCTCGCCGCAATGGAAATCATTCCAGGAGCAGATCTCGATCTTTATCACGGTCGCGGGCATATTCTAGAAGTCGAAGTCGGTCCCGGAGCTGGAGCCCAGGTGCTCGTCGGCATAGAAGCAAAACGTTTAGTCGATCCCCTAGTCCCAAAGGAACTCCCCCAAGAAGCTCGAAGGTCTGTCACTTCTTATGAACCGTCCCATCTCATCTGACTTTCCTTTCTTTCTAACCATCAATTTGGCGACCCGGGGCTGCTTACTGACGTTAAATAAACCTAAGATTGTAATCGAGAAATTAACTAAAAATGTTATTGGTGCTCACATTCGAGAAATCTTTGGGCGTTTTGGAGACATTCGATCTATTGATCTTCCAATGAACCGGGCTTGTAAGGGAACACCCTGTCTTCGTTGTAACTGTTTTCTCTAACATTATTCTAGTCATGACAAACAGAGGCACGGCGTATGTCCTGTACTATGACCCTGCGGATGCCGAAGCGGCTATCGCCCATATGCATGAATCCCAGCTTGATGGCGCTACGTTGAACGTATCTATAGTTCTT
Organism: Aspergillus sp. MA 6038; assembly: GCA_003004525.2. Lineage (NCBI taxonomy): Eukaryota > Fungi > Ascomycota > Eurotiomycetes > Eurotiales > Aspergillaceae > Aspergillus > Aspergillus sp. MA 6038. The sequence goes on along the minus strand of PQME02000107.1, from coordinate 78,099 downwards.
CCTAGGCGGGCATTTTCGCGTTCACCACCGCTTGCGGCTCATACAGGCAAGGCTAGCGGTCGCCCAAAGTATGGCCGTGGGCAGCATTTCGATAATTGGCACGCCCGCGCCTCTCCTCCATCGCGCAGGTCTCCAAGAAGACACGGCCGCGCCCGGCATACGGAAAGACATGACCTGTACCGCCCGCGTTCACGATCCCGATCTTGGTCCCCTCGCCGCTCTCGATCAATTTCGTCTCGGGACCGATCAGTATCACCGCCAAGGCAAAATAAGAGCCCACGACGTCGCAAGCGTCGCAGTCCTAGCTATAGCAGCTACGGTTACAGCAGTCACAGTGAGAAGAGCCGCAGTCCGAGCAGAAGCGGGAGTAAAGGTCGCAATTAATTAATGACTAGGAAAGAGGGAATGAATGAGAGAAAGAAATAGAAATCTTGACACTGAGGAAATGGTTCTTTCTCTTTCATGGGAACCTTGATTTCAATCCCAGCTGGCCTATTGACCTCTTAGGGCGTGATGGTATAAACAGTTAGGGTCTAGGGTTTTGCATTGTATTGAATAGGAATGAAATCTAGGTATTCCTTCGAATCCGACAAATTATTGCCATATGTTTAAGCTCATGTACCTGCATGTGACCGATAGACGTAATTTGTCCGGAAATAGTATATATTTTTGTGGTGATACGTAAAGTGAAAGTAGAATTGGTATTTAGAAGAATGGGCACCACCCAATGTACATCGCGGCAAGGTTCTTATGGTCTGTTGCCTGCATAATGAGTTCGTCCACATGGCCATCCACTGAGAGTGGAACTGATTCTCCGGGGAGAAGGCCGCGAAGCTTGTTGCGTACATTCTCCAAGACACCAGTAGGTGTCTCAGGTACACCTGTGTGGGTACGACGCTATATAAATGAGCATGTGCGCTTGTTCCTAATCGAGTGTATTCTCTCACCTTTCTTGGGATAAAATCTGTTGTCGGATCATGCAGAAATGTTTCAAGTACGGTCATCAGGGCGTCTTCGTTCTGGCGAAGAAGATCAAGGCTTATTTCGCATGTCCTCCGGAAAGGTCCTAGAATCGGAAATGTTCAGTGGTGACCATATTTCTTTCTCAACTGAGTCCAGTCATACCATTATATCCATAGGCTCCAAAGGCGTCAACCATGTTTTGAGTGAGACGGAATGGGACCAATTCGGGCTTATCGAAAGTCAACCCCTGGCATGAAATATTAGTCTTGACCCTGATAATAAGGCTCAAAGTTGCGCTCTACCTTATCAAACAGGCAGTTGAAATCGACATGCAAAACACCACCTGTCCCTTCTTCGAACAGGATATTCTCACCGTGTCTGTCTCCTAATCTGTAATGATTTTTAGTCGGGTTATCTTGTAGCACGCAGCCACGGGTTTCGACATACCCCAAAACATATCCCACGATCGACATGACAGCGCAAGACCGAGTGTACTTCAGTCTAGCAGCAAACCATGCTCCTTTTTCTGGGAACATTTCAACGAACCATTCGTGCAAGACTGGCGGAAATCTGCGTTACCTTAGCATTATTCTACATTTGGATACATCGACGATACTCACTTCGACAAGACTTTGGTTTTGAAAAGAGGGAGCTTTGATACGTCGGAGCATGCCTCATCCAAGTAGTGCTTTATTTCGTTGTACTGCAAGAAATCAATATCCCAAGCCAGGAAATGTTGGGAACTTCCATGGTAGCCATACATTTGGGGTAATGCCCCTTTCTCTCAGCAGCTTGATGACGAGCTCTCTCAGTGTCCGTAAATTATCAACCCATTCAATAAGCCCACATTCCTCATTCAGAGGTGTCACCGCATAAGTTTTGATATCTTCCGTAAACCATAAATCAGCACTAGGAAGGGCAAAGAAAGAGAGGAATACATAGTCGAAAACCTACACATGCGCCGTTTGCTTGCTTCAACATTCCTTTTCAGAAATCTATTGATCATATTGTTGAATTCCATGAGACGCTGATCCTTGCGAAGGTCATCCTTGGGTTTACAAAGGATATTGTAGTTTTTTCCATCTGAACCCCGAATGCTGATTTTGCGCGGTTTTTGCAGTGATTTTAGGACTTGGGCATCATCCCGAACAGCTACATCAGTTAGGATGTGCACATGATAGATTTTTTAGGAGGCATACCTTCTATAGTAGTAGGATCTCGTGGGAAAGCGCTAAATCCTTTCAGATACTCTGGCTCATGGCTAGCTGGGAGAGTCGGAGTCAACATAGCCTGAAACGGTACGACCAAGTGACAAGGGGCAACTTTATGGTTGAACGCTAAAGTCCGCCTCAAACTGATCGTAGAAGACTTGTCTTCAATGCGCGTTACGCATAGCTGCAACAGTTCTTCCGAGAATTTCTGTCCTTGGATTATCATGCTACGCATGCCTGAAGAATGTTCCACCTTTGTCTTCTTGCTTACTTCCTATCCTGGGTCAGCATCGTTCAGCGACTAACATATATTTGCAAGCTTACCGTAATTTTCTGTAGGCAGGTGAGTCCCCTCGATGCACGATCCCTAGATGATGATTTTACCACAGCTAGAACTGTCCATAGACCTTGTTGAGGAAAAGCATTAACTGCTTTAGCCACAATTCTGATCAGCAGTTCAAAGACCTTTTGGCTGGGGTGGCATATCCGTGCGACAACCTGAGGAAGAATAGTGAATAGCTTAAATAGTCAGTGGGCTTTTCAATGGATTATGGAGGTCGTAAGCATACCAATGCGGCCGGCATCCGATTAAGGTATTTCTTCAATTGACTGTTCATTTCATCCAGACTCCTTGCTCGTTGATTTAGTGTATGTGCCTGGAAGTCTCTTGATAATTTCCAGAGAGTTTAGCATTGCAGGTCAAAGGAGATATTGCTGGTTCCTTACTCATTGTCGCCTCTTTTCGGGTCAAATGGCTGGTTAACTGTTGAGGCATGTTCCAACCAGAGTGTCAAGATCTTCGGTAATGATTGAAAAACATATTTATTCCCATGTGCCAATGAACGGAGATACTCATCGATCACAAGTTTTGACGCCTCACCACTCAGACTGAACAAACAGACCGTAAGCCTCGCCCAACCCCAAAAACAACTCAACTTACTAGATTTGCGCTTCTCTCCCGAGCGGCTTGCTTTTCTCGGAGTCCAAAATCTTGTTGTAATGTTTGCCAAGGTAGTAATGCGCCTTTTCCCATCTGATTCAAGTCAGCAGGCATCAGGGGCTTAGATTAACTTGTTGCTGCATACCTCGGGTGGAGGCTGATTGCTTCTCGATATCTCTGTACTATAACATCAGACTGTGTTTGTCCGGCTCTATCAGTCCATTTCGCCAGCAAAAGATGTGCCTAATCGAATTAGCATACAAATTTTCTCGTATAGTTATATTGTCAGTATAACTGAACCATACCCTAGCAGCGAGCATATTCTGATGTTGATTTGGGTTCAATCCATTATCATCCGATGGAAGTGTATCTGCCGAAAATTCGTTTGCGGCTATTGCGCCCTCTAGCGTTTGAATAGCTTTACGATGGTGACCATCTTTCCATAGAAGCCGAGCATGTTCAATTGTAGCTGAACTGTCTCTTAATCTGGCCGCATGGAGCATTGAATGGTATGCCTGGGTGATAAAATTTCCTTTTCTGGAGAGACGCGCGCTAGTTAGCCAGGTAGCAGCTATGTCGGAATCCTTAAAATTTCCTCTGCTTGCTTCGTCAGTAGACTGCCGGGTAGAATGATCGATGAGACCTTACGCCAGCTCCATTATGGCCCTTCTCAAACCTAGAAGATACTGTTTATCAGTGATGTAGCCACCTAAGACGTCCAGGCGACGGTTTAGGGCATCCCAAACAACTGAGGGTGAATCGGCTCCTTCGCTCTTGCAATCAGCTATGCGTTCCACCTCCGTCAAGGCATGAAGCTTGAAGATGCTGTCATGGCATGACTGTAATGACGTGACAGAGTTGGCATTTAATGCCTTTGCAACGTTAAGTCGTAGCCGGTTGACAATCTTGCCGAACATCATCTTATCACCCTGTCGAAATGCATTGAGAGCTGACCCGATACCAATACTGAAATCTCCTGTATCTTGTTCTTGGCAGATTCGAAGATAGTTGTGCAGCTTTGCCCATCTTCCTGTAATCCATGAAGCTTCCACGGCGAAAGGAACAAGTCTGGAAGGTGCGGGCCCGTCCTCCTTGAGAACTTCAAATCGAGTGAGGATAGCATCTAGAAAAAAGTAAGTAAAATACTAAATTGCGCCGGAACTGTAATGGGAGGTTTACCTTGCTGGCCAGATTCTTTAAGACAAGTAAAGAGGCTCCACTGGGCGTCACCGTTATCAGGCTCTTTCTCGAGTTGCAATTCATACCAGCTCTGAGCAGTGGCCCATCTCCCAGCTTTTCGGTGTTCAAGAACTTGTTGGTCAATATTAAGCACGTGTAAATGCGCGGAAATTCCTTCAATGCCATCCGGCTCGTCAATTTGACTATAGATGTCCTGTAAACGTTGGTAGAGAGGCTCAATATTAACCCGCTCCTGCTTGTCAGTATGGTTTTTACATTGTCTGATATATTGTTCCCAGTGAAAGAGAGCCCTGGAGAAAGACTTGCACTCAACGGCTCTTTTTGAGATGACTTCTGGCGGTATCGAGTTCAGCAGCGACTCAACAGCCTTGATATGTAATGAATATGTTTCTGCAAGTGATTCCCGAGGCGTTTCCCTATGGACACGGCCATGAGATCTATGAGTATTCATACTATTGAGCTGCTTCTTCTTTCCTTGTAGCCACCTTGAAAGGTAATCTAGGACTTCAAAGACACTCTACAGTACCCAAAAAATTAGCCCACATGAACTTAAGACGCAGCAGTACGAGGAACAAAGATAAAAGGAGAGGGCCACAAATTACTCACCTGACTGGACAGTATTATGGCTTCGCTGGCATGGTTGCTTCTCTCAGGGAGGGGATGCGATAGAACGGTCGTTAGTTCTGTTTGCAAATCTTGTTTCTCTTTCCCAGACCCTCCAATTATGCGATTGAGCACCGCAAAAGGAAGAAGAAATGAAGCTATAGAAATGTCTTGGCCCTTGAGGACGCGGCTGCAAATGCTGAATACCGGTTGTGCATTATCACCACTTCCCTTTTGTAATAAGTCTTGGGCAAATGTTCGCAACCAGTCACCATGCGTCATTTCAGCTGAAAATAGTGGATATTCACAATTTGAACTGACAGCACCAACCGTGACCGTGTACTTTGAAGTGAGGAACGGTGTCAATGTATTGCGCACCGTTTCAGGAAGCTCCATCCAGCGACGGTACTTTTCATCTGCCTGGATATCCCGATGACGTTGGACAACGGCCGAATCTACATTGCAAAACCTGAGCAGATTCTGCATAGCGTATGCGAGAAATCCCTGAGCCCTTGTGTTGGAAGCCGATAGGAATGCCTTGACTAACACATGCTGTAAAAAGAAAAGAGTGAAGTCAAACGTCTCTTCCATCCTTTCAAAATTAGAGAGAACCAAAATGCCCTTCTTCTCTTTGACCGAGTCTACTCGATTCGGATCCAGACAGCCAATATGCCCTAGGCATTGCGCTGATAGAAGGGTGACAGATTCGGAACTGGTGTTGAACTTCACACAGCAATCAAGAAGAGACCGTGTCAATTGTGCGACGACAGGGTCCGGCTGTTCACTAAGAACAGAAATATGCAGGAAACCCTCGTGCTTCGAAATATATGGTTCCAGCTCTGTCAATGCCTGTTCGACAACAGTGGCGCTTTCACTTTGACACCGGCGGACGAATGCAAAGAAATTATTTCGCACGTCCATATGCTCTTTCAAACCAGACAGCCAAGATTCGATTTCAATCATTGCCGGAATTGATGCCAGAGAGGGCATCGTACTGAAGGTCCTCCGTACTAGATCATCATGATTTTCAAGGATATGCTTGATGGTTTCCTGGGCATACGACCTACTTGCTTCAGTAAACCCCTCCCAGTATCTGATCACAATAGACAGGGTCTGGTCAATCAGCGGTTCGATTTCATCAGGATCCAGTGACTTTATCAGTACACCCCACGCCGTGAAGGCATAATCACAGAGCTCCGGGATTTCAAGTGCCGATTTCAAACAGGCACATATCTGGACTGTTAGCATTCATGGGGCACAATTGTGGTGACATAAGTAAGGACAACCAACCTGTGGCAATGCACTGCCAATATGGCGTGGTGCAATTTTTATCATTTCGCCAATTGCGTTGATGTTTCTCTTCTTTTCAAGTAGAGGCTGTCTGATTTGGAAGTCGTTGACAGCATAAGCGAATTGCGTTATTATACCGAGGACGTGTTCTTCGATGAAGTAGCCTAGTAAATGCGTCTTTTTTGACGTATTTCCGTGGGCCGACTTTCGTGGAACAAGAGCTGCTAAAAGATCCAGTGCTCGATGATACTGGTTCCTATATCAGCATGTCTACTCTTCGTCAGGTTAATAAAGAGGATCGCGTCCGAATAATGAGGAATACGCAGTGTCCGGTTTCCATCATTTCCATTACCCTCTCAAATTCCATTCAAATAGTTGATTTTGCTTACCCTTGATCCCGACTCGGTTCCCTTTCCATCCCCTATGTCTCCGATTCCTTTCAACAAGTCACAGGTAATGAGAATTGGCTCAGTTCTTACAAGCTCTGCCAGCGAACGACCTTTAAAAGCAGTGTCCACTTCAGCCAAAACTGACATTGTCATTGCCTCTGGATTTGGCGATGGTTGGCTTAATAAGAATGCAAGGATGGCTGCAAGATTATTCTTCTCGGTGCATATGTCAAAAGGTGATTTGGGATCCTTGTAAGTTGCACCAACTTTGGAGATGATATCCCGTTTTCGTGTGAGCACTAAATAGGGCAAAATATAAAACTCAGTCAACCGAAGAAAGTCGTCTACTTTCATTCCAAGCAGATCGCAGAGCTGCTCTGCCATGTACGGGCGAGTTTGGAAATTTCTTATAACTGCCACAGAAATTGTCCTCCAGAAGGGCCGAAACAGTCCGGTGGGTGTCAATGACAATGCTTGTGCGAGTTTGGAAAGCTATTCAGTCCCAATTAGCTCAAAACAGACATGTAGGGCTCATATAGGATATGGGGTCAGAATGGAACAAGGGGAGAGTTTAAATAGATACATACTTCAGTATAGGCAACGGCGCAAACAAATGGATTCGAATGACCAAGGTATTCAACCAGATGAAGAAGGATTATATTCATCTCCTCATCATTGGAATACCTGCTAAGAGTATCAGCCTTGTCTGAGCGCTTGCGCAAGGAACGGTAACACGTACTTGGCAAGCCGACAAAAAGTCAGAATGCAAGTTTCATCTAATGCCGCCTCATGCTTTTCGGAAAGGTTTCTCAGCCATTCTAGGATGGTCACGAAATTACTTCGACGAGTCTCATGATCGAGGTCCTTCCGAATAAACGCTGTCATCGTGTACCTATGATCCGGTTAACCTTTATTGTAGATCTACACTGGGTGATTGTGTCTATACCCAGTGACAATTCGTAGTTCCCTCATTGAACTCCGAAGCGCATGTAAGAAAAATTCGCGGAAATCTGACGTTATGAGTTGCATCTGGCTGGAATTTGGTGCATGCACTAGGGTTCTCCTCAAGGCGATCATCACTGTGATCCTGAGATTCGGAGCACGCGTGAGTTTGGTTAAAGCATAAGTAAATATACCCCACAGTTCGCCAAAGTTGGAGTCCTGGCACGGCACAAAATCATTATTTGAATCTTCATTGTCACAGCTTTGGCAAAGTGGAATGCCTTCAGACACGATGCCTACAGGCCATGTGAATAAATCTCCGGCCATGGCACATGCAATTCTCCCCAAGGCAGTGAGTACCTCGCATTTTTCTTTTTCAGTAAGTTCTGCAAAAGCTTGGCTTCAAGCCCGTCAGTATCCCATTGTGTGTGATAGGATGTCTTGCAAACCTACAGAGTGGCAGGCTTTAAGTCTTGAATATTTTCACAGTGGCCAGAATGGAGTATCGTCGACATATTCAGAATAATCTGCCGAAGAGTATCTTGATCTTTTGGTTCCTTGTGTAGATGTGCTGCACAAGTTCGCTTTGAGGTCCCTGTGATATTCTTATCCGCTTTGACCTGTCTTGCAAGTTGAGATTCTGAAGCGTCTGTAAGCGGCTCCGATGTGCCCTTCCCAGAAAAGGAGGTCGTTTGGTATGTATCGACATGCTCCAAGTCTACGGGAACGACTCTTTGGAGGAAGCCTTGCACCGCATCCTATATCCAAATCAGTCTGAAAACTTCCGCGGACATACATGTTCTAAAATACCTGAAACACTGGATTGAAACTTTCGAAGGTGGGACTCTTCTTGATGTCGATTACCGTTGGTAGTAAGATGTGCTCAAGGTACTCAAACAATTTTGAGCCTCTGGAGGTATTGGTGATATCCCCAAGGAAAGGACTCAAACCGGCCTGGAGAAAATGCATTTGATTGAAGTCGTCTAACTTCATTACGTCGTTCATGCATCGAAGCCAGGTCTGCGACAATTCTATATCTGATCGTAATAAATCTGACTGAGAGAGCTCATGCTCGGAGTAAGCTCGTAGCGACTTCAAAAACTGAAGGAAGATTTGTGTTGTGTTTTCAAAGAGAGAATTTCTGGCATAATGATGCCAACTGAGGATAACCTTCCATAAACGCTGGTATCCGTTTATGATCCAGGCCAAATTGTGACGAGCCAGAAGATCCTCACTCCTCATAAGTGGGGTGGAGCGAAGTTTTGGGCTAAAAGATTCCAACAGTCGAAGGACCAGGAGGGCCGTTTGTAAGGGGGTTCCAAGAGGAACCTTACCACCAAGTAGTGCACTTGGCAGGCCCAGCCTGTCTAGGTCTACAAGCAGGGTACCATTCGATGTCGGTATTAAGCATTTGGTTTTACCGAATTTTCGTGGCGTTGGCAGACCCGATCTCTCTATAGATAGCAGAATATCTGTGAGTAGGTTAGTATAAAGTTCGTCTACATGTATCGAAAATCAAGACAAACCCGTTATGCAAGCCCGCAAGAAAGCCGATACGGTCTGGCAAGAAGGCCATGACCTGACTAGTTTAATCTGGGAATAGGCTATGCTTGAAAGCACAGTAGTAGTCTTTGCTCTAACACCTTCATTGTCCCAGTCCCTCAGCAAGTCAATCGACTGCAGAATTAACCATACAAAAAGCGGCGCATGTATGTTGACCCCTAGAAGCCCTGGGTCCGATAATTCAATGAGAGCTTCAGGTGCCTTCTCAACGGCTATTTGAATAATGTCAAGACAATCTAGGATCTGCTCTTCCGGGGTTTCGCTGCTGGACTCTTCAGATCTAGAAGACGTAGGTCCTAGACCAGCTTTTAAAACGATGCAAATCAATTTGTTGACATCAGTGACACTGTCATCAAGACGTAGTTGACTATATATCCCAGCTGCAAGTTCTTGATGGAGTTGTGCAAACGTCTCCCGGGTTAAATGGCGTGTTTGATCTTGATCTTCTTGGGATGAGAGGCGCGGCGCGAGCTGCGCGGCCAGGATGGAGGAAGCTGGCTCGGCGGATTTCCAAAGGCTGGCCTCTGGCACTGCTGGGCGTTGAAACCCCTTGGGCTCATCTTCGACTCCCATGGGCGAGATGTTTTAGGTTCAACTATCCTGGTCTCCATAAGTCAGACTCACCATGGGAGTGCTTGCATGCATGACTCTTGGTTCTTCACACTCAAGGCCGGAGATATGCAATGATTACTGACCGCCCTACTGACCGCCTTATGAGCACCTCACTTCCAGCGACCACATTTGCTACTCCGTACGGAGTATAAAACCAGTGATATTAGTTCATGTATCAATAGCAAATATTTTGCTTCCTGATCGTATCGCGCTATGTACGCCGGAGTACATAAGTATGGAATTTCAGAAAGGAGATCTTGATCATTGTCACTGAAGCAGGTTGTCATACGCGTATTTGTTCCATGTAACTCGTAAAAACACATGACGTATATAAGTAGAGCAATGATAACGACCACTCTTGGCCCCCTCCCCCCAGAATCTAAGGCACCAAGGAGAATATCTTTCTCTTCTCTGACTCCCAGCTCCGCTTGAGATATTACCACAATGGTATGTAGCAGTCTGCTTTCATGAGTTTTCGTCTTGGTAGGAATCAGTGTCTCCTACAGAATATTGCTCCATTAAAATTACGAATGCCGCAGAGCAATATCCTTCAGAACAAGGGCTTTCATACCGACTCGATCGTAAGTCAAAACATGGACGTCGACAAGAATCCCGTGGATAGTATCTCGCAAGAAGGGTCCAAACATGCCTATTTCATGAAACAAGCACTACTCATGGTAAACTTTGAAAAGCACCTTTTGCCCTACATGATACTTACAATCATCAGGGAGAAAAGGCCCTTCAGACAGGTGAAACACCTGTAGGGTGTGTTTTGGTGTACGATGGTAAAATAGTTGGATACGGAATGAATGATACAAACAAGTCAATGAATGTAGGTGTCTCTAAGCGTAAGGCTTGAAGTGATCGATCCAATGATGAGGGAGAAATGGCCATGGATATGACTTGAATGTGTTCATATCTCATCACCATATCAAGCTGCCAGAGCCTTCCGTCTTTACGAACGAGAGCTCTTGAGCAAGAATTATGCTATCTATGCTTTATTTGGTTCCCCTGACTTACCTTTAGTAGGGTACAAGGCATGCCGAGTTTCTTGCCATTCAAGAGATGCTCCAGAGGTATCCCCGATCCTACTTGCATTCAACAGACCTCTATGTGACAGTTGAACCATGTGTCATGTGTGCATCTGCCTTGATGCAATACCGGATACGAGCTGTATACTTCGGATGTGGAAATGAACGGTTTGGCGGTACAGGGAGTGTGCTTTCATTGCACTCAGAGTCTGTCGTTTCTACCTTTGCCAGTGGCTGAGTACTACTAACCTGTGATAACAGTATCGGCATTGACCCTCCGTATCCGGTGTATGGTGGTTTGTTTCATAAAGAAGCAATAATGTTGCTCCGATGCTTCTATATACAAGAAAATGAAAAAGGTATATATTTTACTTATACCCAAACGTGCGAGTTCCTTTTTACTCATTTCGAGAAGCGCCCAAACCCCGTCCGAAAAAGAACAGAGAACTGAACACAAAATTCGAAGACGAACTCCAGGGCTTTGGTTCCGCGGATGTTATGTAAAATGATTTCGAACCATATACCTTTACTCGAAAAAAGTGCTGTATTTCGCCTAGGAGCTTGCGCATTCTTGAAAATTGATTTTCTGCATTATCAACCACAATTGCGCTAGGAGGAATAAAAGTATACAAGAATCGGGAATAGAGGAACAGCCCTTTGTGGTCAGGGCTTTCAGTATTTTCATACTCCGAAGCATAAAATGTTAGCTGGATCCGGCCTTCGCCAAGCGCTCAGCTTCAAGTTCCCTTTCGGCTTGTTGGTAATACTTGGCAGTGTCAACACCATGCTGATTCCGACAGTTAGTCGCAAATCTCCAGAGCCTGATGAACGGCACACAAGGCGTAGAATGACTAACCTGGTCGTGGTTAACAGCGTTGAACCACGGGAGAACATGGATGAACAGCTGCGAATACCGCGAGTTTCTTGCTGCCACTCCTTGTAGGTAGTTGGAAACTTTTGAAGCGCCATACAAAGGCTCGCCGCTCTTGACTTTGTCAACCATCTCCCTGTTGTCCATTTCGACTTCTCTCGAGTTTTCTGTAAACCCGTAGAAGCGGTCTGTACTAGTGTTAGTCGAAGAGCCAAAGCGACTTATTCTGGCGTGGGCATACTGCAAGATCGTTGGTAAAGGATATGAAGGCCCCCGACAAAGCCGAGGGCAGTTGCCAGGCGCATAACAGGAGCGAAGCCTCCCTTGCCGACATGGGACGGGCTCACTCGCTCCATCACCCAGAACGAAAGCGGGGACACAGCAGCCATCCCACCAGCAACTCCATAATCGGAGGGTCTAGCATATCCGAAGACTCGCTTCACATGCCTAGTATTATGTTAATAACCCGAGGAAGAGCCGTTGATAGAGATTGGACGTACGGGTCGGAGTCAATGAGCTGGGAAGCAGATATGAGTATTAGCAAGGATCGTGGCTCCGTCATTTGTTCGAGAGGATTGACGACTCAACATACCGGATAGTCAGCGTTTGCCCGCTTCGGCGGAACAATGACCGTCTTATTATCAGAAGCCATGACGACGTTGCCGGGGAATTGCTTGAGAAAGAGTACTTCCGTACTGCTGTAGCTTCGCTGCGACGGAGTTGCGTTCGGAGGAACTGTGCCAAGCACGATGTATTCCGAACAGGGCTAAGCAGACATGGATTACTAATATACTATTTGAGGCAGACCAGCCAATCAACGACTCGGGAAGGTAATACATACAGCAGGTAGTTTCAAAGAGCACTGGTATAACACTGAATAGAACTAATACATATTAGAGGAGAGAGAGAATTGGAGAAAGTATTATTATCAGGTTCATCGGGTATATCCTGATGTACTCCGTATGGCACTTGTTACGGAGTATTACTATTCCATAGCGTACCAGCATGCAGAGATGATAACCGATATGGGATAGATAAAGACTAAATACCTCAGGCATTAAATCGCGTCGTTATCACGCGTCTCCTGCACGTTTGGCTCGCTACTTAGACAATTTGGATTATTGCATGTACCACTTTTTGAAAATAGAATATCCTTTCTCTGCATTTTTTTTTTCTTGCACATACTTAGTTGGGACCTATAATTAATTATTTTGTGGTTAATCTCTGGGGCTTGCCAGCGATGTCAAATGAAAGCGTGCCAGAGCCTCGACAGGCTACACCACCTGGACAGATTGATGACCTCTTTGACTATGACGTTGGATTAGACGATATTCTCCAAGATGTCTCAACGACAAATAATACAAATGCCCCAAAACAGTCTTCAGGGCCCGACGGTTCTGGGTTAGGATTGGGTCTCGATGAAGAAGTCAAGGTTTCCAAGAAGCGACAACCTGTTGCGAAGTTAGACGAGAATCGGTAAGCTAGATTTCTATATTTGGGCTATGTTCCTCTTGTATTTACTCGTTGCTTGCCAGATTGCTGTCCCAGCGTGGAATCCCGAAGCTACGCCGTGCAGCTAAAACGAACCTAAGGTTCAAGGGAAAAGGCCATGAGGTACGACGAGGCTGTTGAACAAATCGCTTGGGCAGAAGGAACAACCACTGATGGAATAATACATGTGCAGTTTTCTGATGCGGCCCGCTTGTTGAACTTCTATCAACTATGGCTTGACGACCTGTTTCCCCGTGCCAAGTTTGCCGATGGTCTCTCAATGATCGAAAAGCTCGGGCATTCCAAGCGTCTACAAACAATGCGCCGGGCATGGATAGACGAGGAGAGACCAAATGCATCGACGGAAGCATTCGAAAATACACTACCGGAAAGAAGCCAGAAGGCTCGACAGCCGTCCACTGGAATGCCACGCACAGGTCTCGATGGCCTCGATACCGACGCAGAGCAACTGCATCTAGGCGAATACAATCCTGCTACAGATCGAACCGGAACGGATCAAGAGTTATTTATGTCAGACAACGAGGGTGGTCAGCAAGATGCGGACGAGTCCGGACCTGTAGATGATGACCCAGACGATGATCTAGACGTTCTATTGAGAGAGCAGGATAATGGGGATCTTACAACGAACAATCATCAGGCCAGACCTGAGCCTGGCGATGATGGCGAATTCAATGATGCCCTCGACGTCTTACGCGAACTAGAAGATACGGGTCCCACGACTAATTGAAAACATATTGAGCCACAGACGTTGATATTCCTTTTCAGAATAGATATTAATTTGAGCGCAAAGCATTTTAAGTTCTAGATTCCTGAAAGTCTATTTTCAAATGACTCGGCGCCTGGCGTTGATTCCATTAAACGCCGCCATTAACGAGTCCTGCACATTGAGACACATTAGTACTGATGAAAGAAAGAAGAAATAATACACCTGCTCAACAACCAAAAAGCACTGCCCGTCATACACATAATGTATGCGTTGACTCACTGACAGAAACAAGACAATATTAGTACAAGGGGTACGGAACCTTGAAGACAAAAACCCCGTTACTGAAACAAAGTTCGCAAGTCAATTTTTTGAATCAAGAATTATCTGGACACCATATATTATTACAGGTTCGCTGGTTCAGTCAGAACGGAAAACTGGCCGCCAGCGCCAGCCCAGTTGAGCTTCTTGCCGCGAACGGCAGTGTTTTCGATGACAGTGGCAACTTCAATGTCGTCTTGAGTGCCTTGACCGGTCTGATAAGTTGCAGAGAAGCCCCACGACCAAGGACGACCGTCTGCATCAATGGCAAGCGAGTGATCAGATCCCGCTGCAACAACGCTGGCTTTGATTCCCGGGACAGGCGTGGGTTTGATCAAGATGCGCGGACGCCCGCGCTCGTCCTTGATCACTACATCCTCTGAGAGCGAGTCAATCTTCAACCCAGTCTGGTAACCATCCAGTCGGCCCCAGACAAGACAGGAACCTTCCTTGTTGACGGCCATGGAATGGTGGGCGCCACCAGAAAGCTGGGTGATATCCTTCCCTGATAGAGAGTCAACGATGGTGGGGTGCAAAATGGCCGCTTCGTCGTCTCCGGCGTTTTCCTGAATTGCCGTTTCGCCAAAGCTATTCAGGCCCCACGCGTAAACCTTTCCGGTCTGGTGGACGGCAAAGGAATGGAAAGCACCACAGCTGATATGTGTGATGTTCTTCGGGAGACCGAATTCTCGTGGCTGCAAGCCGTTCAAGCGGTTGCGTTCGATGATACGACGTCCCAGCTGGTTTTGCTGGCCAGAGCCCCAGGAGAAGACGGCGCCCTTATCGTTCAAGGCGAGCACATGGTTGTCTCCGCAGGCCAGATGCTTGATCTTCTTTAGCGACGGGATGAGGGCTGGGGTCGTCCGGACCTTGTTGGCAGCATCGAAGCCCAGGATACCATCGTTACTCTGCGGAATTTACCGTCAGCATGATAAGGCTCATCGGGTCAGCGCACGGGTTAGACTTACTCTGAACGTTCCCCAACCGTAAACCAGGCCGTCATCAGTCAGCGCGAAACTAGTGCTGTCGCCGGCAGCCACTTCAACAAAAGTGGTATCCTCCGCGAATGACTCCGACGGAATAGCGGTGGGAGTAGATTCGTGAGGATTCAATCCACTGTCGTCATCTGAGTCGTCGTCCGAGTCGTCACTCTTGTTCGCATCTTCAATGTCTTTGTAACCGCCTTCCCAGGTAGTGTTTCTTCCAAGTGCGCCTTGGTCATTGACGCCCCAGGTGAGGATCTTGTTGTCATGGGTGAGAGCAACGCAGTGCATACCGCCCACCGCGACCTGGACAACACCTACCTTGTCCGCGGGTAGATGAGGGTTGAGGCGCGGTCGCTTCACATCAATGGCATTCTTCTCAGCGCCCAAACCAAGCTCACCCGAGCTACCCTCGCCGCAAACATATACATTGAGTCGAGCCGTCGGAGCACTGTTGATGACAGCCTTTGGCTTCGGCTTAGGGGCAGCAACAGGCTTGGTGGCTCTAGGTTTCTTGGTTTCCGGGACCGACTCCTCCTCGTCAACGCTTTCGGCCTTGCGCTTCTTAGGTGCCGGCGCATTCGTAGCAGCAATGCTGCCGGTGGTAGTCTTTTCCTTGCGCGACTTCGCAGGTTCGCTGGCCTTGGCCTTCGTGGCAGGGGTGGTTGTTTTCTTCGCAGCCGTGCTGGCTTTCGTAGTAGTGTGTCCGTTTGTTGTTGCTGCGGTGGCTTTCTTTGTAGCAGCAGCAGCAGCAGTAGTAGAGGCCTTGGTGGTTCTCGTAGGCTTCGCAGACTCCTTTGGCACTGCAACGGTCTGCTTCTTGGGAGCCATGATCAGATCGTGCAGCAATGCGACAACTTCTCTGCGCGTGTATGTGTGGTATGTATGGTCGAGGGAGTTTGCTTCCTTTCGTGAAGGTAAAGGGTAAAAGAGGATGGCTCGAGAAAACAACAGGGGATTTAAAGGGGAGAGGAGAGGCAAAGAAAGAAATCTGCTAGCTCTTTCTGTGTGTGAATAGGAAATTCACCTCTCTCGGGAATAAGACGCGCTCCGATTGTTGTGTTTTTTCTATTATTGTTGTTATGCGGGAACAACGGAAAGGGCAGCTTAAAAAGAAAAAGAAAAAAACACGCTAAACTCTGAGCTAACTTAGGACTGCTTTGTCAGAACGCCACACATTCCTAGTACAAACAAAGACAGTGATGGGAGTTTTCAGTTCTGGAAATAAAGAGAATTCATTATTATTATTCTGTCTTTTTTAAGGATAATCAAACACTGTTCATCGCCCTGCTCGGATTTGAGGTGAATTGACCAGCGCTGTCAGCCTGTCATTGTTAGGGCACTGTGTCAGGATACTACTAGTGCTCCCATTCTGTAGAAAACAATAATTTATGGATGGACTTACTATTCACTGTTATTCGTATACTCACCCTGAGATTTATCTGCAAAGGTGCTCTGCAGGGTGGATGAATTGACCTGCCAGTGTATCTCAATGTCAATGGATAGTAGCTCATCAATGGGCAATATCCGGGCGTATATACAGAGTACTCTGTACATATCTACATCCAAGTCTCTACTCCACCGATGCACCCGAGAATGTCAAGAAGCCAGGCTTTCCAGCACAGCTAGTACGTGTGCATGTACACAGATCTATCTACACCTGGACTTAGTGGTCGTCACAAACATTATAATCATCAGGGTCGTCATCTTCCATTCCTCCTCGAGTATCACTCCTCCGTCTCAAGCAGAGGCATTAGCCCAGGACTAGCACGTAAAACACAACATAACCTCGTGCTCATTCGGCCCCTGCATTATTCGCCGCCTCGGTTTGATCGGGTCGAATCTTCCCGCACATAATGACATTCTGGCCCAAAGGCCGCCAAGTTACATCGCGAGGATTAAGGGCAGCATTTGGTTTACCGTCATCGTCTCGTTTCGAGTCGGGACTTACACCCACGCCCCCACGGCCGAGGTAGGTGGGAGCAACGGTCACAACCATAGAATCAACAAAATCGGTGTATTCGGGATTCAACAGCTCACTCAGTACCGTCCCGCCCCCTTCGATCATGACGCTCTTGATCCCTTCGGATGACAAAGCGCGCAGAACAGCTTCCCACCGGAGTCGCCAATTCTGGTTGTATTCCACAATGCGAAGGTAATCGCCGCCGTAGCCTTTCAGCATCATTAACTGCTGAGGATGTATTTGGGCTCCGGGGGAAACAACGACCCACGGCGCCTTGCCTCTCCCTTCAACCGCAGTCCGTAGCATTCTGCAGTCGGCGTTGACAGGCCATCGTCCAGTTGGATCAATGATGACCGGCCGCGGTTGCCACATCCTTCCAAGGCCACCAAACCCTCCAGCCCCCTCAAGTCTACAGTTCAACCCCGGATTATCAGCAAGGACAGTCCCAACACCGATGAGGATCGCATCATGGCGCGATCGTAAATAATGCGTCATTAGCTTTGCTTCTGGCCCTGACAAGACAGTCTGCATTCCCGGCTGCAGGGAGATTTTGGAATCCATAGAAGACGCATATGACAAGGTGACATGGGGGGCCTGGCGTTTTTCATCGTGGTTGGGGAGATAAGGCTCCAGAAATTCTAGGTCAAACTGCGGAAATAGCAAAGTGTCCGGTGGTAACGGATAAGTAAGGTTTGTGTTAGAAAGATTCGGATCTGACAAACTTTTTGGCTCATCGATAGTGCCATGAACCCGCACAATCCCATGGCCCTTTTGATATTCAAAGCCGTCATGCGGCACAAGCCTGACTTCGGGGTTCTGCATCCGCCATTTTGCGGAGACGTTTCGAACATCAGTGACAGTAAAAAACCGCCCACCCGCCTCATTAAGCTTCACAGGCTTCTCTTGAAACTTTGTGTAGATCGAAGACGGCAGATATCCTTTTACAGCCTCCTTTCGGACGAACTCCATAAGACCCGAATTGCGCTTGACTTTGTCGATATAATCGAGATCGTGGGAGTGCACGGTGCTACTACCAGGGGTCCGTGAAATGGTGACGGTCGAATAGGCACCCTCGAACTTGACGACTTTAATCTGAAAGTTACAAATGCCGCCCTCCCGCACCCGTTTCCTTCGAGGACGCTTGCCCTCAGGCAAGGGACGAGTTTCAGACGAGCGATGCGTTGGCCGACGCAGACGACACATATAGTAGTCTGTGGTGCAATGGCCCTCTTTGCTCGAATTAGATCTCTGCTTCACCCACACGTTGTCGATGAAAGGCCAGTAGGTCTCGAATTCGTCGAGACTGATCTCGATCGGATCTTTGCACTCAAACATCACTCGTCGAATCCTCGCCAAGTTGGGCGGGTTATCGAAAAGGCTATAGTTCGCTGCTTCGCCTTTATTTGACGATAACCGGACGATGCCGTTATTCCCCTCCAACTGCTCGCCGAGGCTGTCCTGGAAAGGCCGTTCTTCTCCGGTGACGGGCGAGTGGTTTGAGTCTTTTTCCGTATGCTCCGCATCGTGCGGTGGTCGCTGATTCCGATGCTCTGAGTCCCGTGGTATTGTAGGCTCATCATAGCATGCCTCCACGTCACCGTCTGAGGGAGCTCCCAATCCGTCCCCTGCTTGTCCCGGGCCTTCATTCTGAGAAGAATCCGCCTCGGCATCTGATGACAGCGATTTCAGACTCGAGTCGGAAGCGTCCGAAAGGTCCTGATCCATGCCCGGCGTGATGGTAGGTCGTTGCGTTCGGATATCAGACATTCATGCGGAGACCGTACACTGGTGTTTTGGAATTCGACAGCTTCCTGGACCTGGTCAATTTTAACCCCTAGACACTGGCATCACGCGGGGTATGTCAATTATTATTAGAAAGGCCCAGCACGAGGGGGATTGCTGGCGGCTTTACTGCCGGGGAGGTGGCGCGCGGGTGTCAAGGTGGTGGGATGGTTAGATGGTTGGAACTCGCCGCCTGAGGCTAGGAAGCGGAACGGGCCCATACGGTGTTTTACGAAAGTATTGGTGGACTGGAAAAAGGGAAAGAGCCACACAATCTCTCTAAGAGAGTATCTCGATTGAATAATCATTGATAAATACCAGAACAATGTATGGGTAATAAAAGATACTAATATCATAAGGAAGTGTCGAACTGCTCTCCGTCTAATGAGCACCAATGTCCGCCCCAGCGCGAGCAAGAATCTCATAAACCCTAGGCGGCAATTTGTATTTGACCATGCCTGAGAAGATCATCAAGTCCTTCGCCATGACCAGCAGCTCATCTGCCATTCCTTGCCTCATTTCATTTTCGTACGCTCCGGAGCTCAAGCGTTCCCTTTCGCGACCAATGCATGTAATGCTCCACATGATGACATGTCCAACATTACGCGAAATGATCGGTGGGAACGATGAAAATGCTTGGGCTGCGCTGCGAATGTAAGAGACAGAACCCCGGGCCCGTAGCGGAAGGATATTCAGCTCGTTGATAGCCTGTCACGGGGATATATTAGTAATCAGAACTAGAAAGCATAAGTGGAGGGAGCTCACGTCGAGTGCAGGCGTCCATTTTCCTGCTTCAACCTCTGCCTTCGCTTCCATCATCCGGAGCAATAAACCACATGTGTCACGGTTCACTTGACGGATCCGCTGGTAGTACAGCGCGTTGGTGTTGTAAAGACCGATCATATTCTTCGCCAGAACAACCGGGTCTTCCACTGCTGTCAAGCTGAGACTGCTACCCGGCTCGAGTGCTTCCTGTTCAACTTCTGATGAGAACGTCCGGGGCCGCAGAGGTTGTAGTTTCAAGCCAACACCTCCCAGCTCGACGGCCACAGCATCTGACAGTGCCCTGTTAATGATGTCAATGACACGGTCGTAATCCTCAGCAAGATGATACAGGAGAACAGCGTCTGCGACCAAGCCCTTGTCATCAGCAACGGCGGCTGCTTGTATTGTGATGGTCTTCAGGAATTCATCTTGATCGACCAGCTTGATCAAGCCCAGACGCTGCTCAATGACTCCCTTAATCCGGGTTCCATCAGATCGTATATCGCCGAGCAATTTCGCAAAGTCTCTGGTCTCCAAAATAAATTCCCGCAGAGCTTCATGGCACACTTCCGCTTGTGACTTGCCGAGGTTGCCTGGGAGATCAGCGTTCAGACAAAGCAGGGAGAAGTAGTCAACGGCTGCCTCAACAAAGCCCGTGCGGAACTCCCGGGTGTACTGCGTGATCAGGTAACCGAAGTTGATTTGTGGATGTTGTTTCACCGTAAACGACACTGTTTCCCCCAGAATTAGCAAACTTGTCAAGTTTTCAAATAGACGGAGAAGAAGGGTTGCTCACAGATCTCTTCACCCGATGTGTAGAAGTCAGAAACGCGCAGAAGGCCATAGTAAGTGAGCGCAATTGCGAAATGCACGGCGCTAACGGGAGCATAAGTCCCTAGGTATGAGACAGCCTGTTCAAACATACCCCCGAGGATCTGTAGAAGGAAGAAGGTCCCGTAGCCACCGGGTCCTTCTTGTCCTTTTCCAAAGACCCGTTGTCCAATCTCAGCGATGTCGGTCTGGATATCTTCCAATCCGAAAACATCGCCAGCAACCTCCTCAGCACGGTCATCCTCTCGGGCTAGGCTAAATTGCAACCAAATCCAGTCTTCGACACTTTGGTTGATACCTTCCAAGCGCCTTCGGGTGAGTTCACAGCGCCCGATGATCTTGTAACATGCCATCCGATACGGATCGACTGTGTTATCAGGAGCATTTCGCGATCGCTGCTGATATTCACCATTGATCTTCTGTTGAAGGTCTCTCGGTAACCGTCGATTTTGGGCGTAGGTAGTCATATAGGTTACAAATTTGTGATCTAATGACCGGAAGCCGGGGTCCTGGCTCACATACTCGGCCGCCTCCGTGACGAATCCGCACCGAAGAAGATAGAAGATGAGGATCCAGCAATAGTCTTGGCCCACCAATTGAAGCTCAGTTCCATCCGGTGCTAGGTCTTTCCGCGCAGCTCGAAGTCGGATGTAAGCGCGGATTTTGTTGATCACAGTCGGTATGCCGCCAAGTTGGGCTTCCCGAGGATTTTTGGAGATCACATTCTCGACTTCGTTGTAGAACAGCTTCTCAAGGAACGTCCTTGAGCCCTCCACTATCCGTTTCCGCAGGGCGATGGCCTTGCGGGAGTTTGGAGCTTCGTCAAGGTAGTCTTCGGCAAATTGTCGTACTTGGAGGCTACCAGGATCAGATGTGCTCATGATATTGGGACTCTCGTTGACAATACATGCCAGAGCTTGGTACGCGTCGAAGAGTTGTTGAGGAACCTGAAGGCTATCAGTATTGTGCTAATGCATAGTTTTAGGTGTCGTGACTTACATCTCCGCCAGTATGCTGCTCAACGCCAGAGAATTCGTGGAGTACGGGAAACGTATGCGCTTGTAATCGAGCAGCATTCAATAGCTGGACCCGGTCCGCATAATGACCCATCTTTTCTCGCAAGAAACGGACGTCTGGGGTGTTAATGGCTGATCCTTCGTTGCGTTCAGCAGGATCCTCGAAGATCTGAGTTCGCGCGAATCCGGCCGCTGGGGTTCCAATCACGGATTTCTCAAGGCCAGAGCGACCAAAGACACTCCTGCGAGAACCAACTGGCCGGCCTGGAGAAAGAATAGATCCGCCTGGTCTCGAAGCTCTAGTTGATCGGCCAGCAGAGCCCCTCGTAGTCGCACCCATGTTATCGCTGGTGCTATCGTAGTTCTGCGCAAGACCGAAATGCTGGAATATCTTCCGACGCTGTTCCTCCCAATCCAAGTCTACCTTCTCTTCCAAGAACGTATCAAAGTCCCGGTTGGCTCGAGCAAGACTTTCAGCAATCATTACTTGCCGACCACGTTGCTGCATGTTCCTCAGAAACTTCTGATTGTCTGGATCAAAGGAATCATGATCCTTGGAAGGAGTAGATATCGAAGCCTGGGGGTCCAAGGCCTTGAGGTCTCGTATTGCATGTCCCGGCGACACCCCTGATGCGGCCAGTAAATAATGACTGTGAACGTCCCATTCATGATCAGTGACATTCTTCAGGATAAACCAGCAGTTAATACGTGCACAAAAGACCACTTACGCTTTACTATTCATGCCATGTTGGGGATCCTTGGGTCCTCCCGAGCCAAGCTCTCTTGCCTTTCTCCGGATATCATCAAGTCCTAACTGAAGACTGGGCAGCTCTTCAAAACTGCTGTTCTGCCCGACAGCAGACAACGGTCGTTTTTTTCCACGTTCCAGCAAGCTGTTGAAAAATGCAGGTTGGGTTGTCTGGACAGAGTGCACCGGCTGCGCTTGGCTCTGTCCAAAAACCGACTGATTGGGCTGTGGTTGCGCCTGCGACTGCGCACCGAATAGAGAAGCGTTTGGAGCAGCCTGAGCCGTGGAGTTACTTCCAAAGATGCTTGACTGGTTATTCGGAGAGAATATGCTCGCGGGTTGCTGCTGCTGCTGCTGCTGTTGTTGTTGCTGCTGCTGCGGTGTTGTTGAGGCTCCCAACCCACCACTTCCTCCAAACAAGGAGCCAAAGCCCGAGGAAGCCATTGAGCTAATCGTCTCAAAGTCACTCGCTTCAAAGAATAAATACAAGCCAGAGAATAGTCATGCGACGGAGGGCGTCCGAATCCTAGGGTGTACTTTTGTACTTTGACTGTTTTTTTGGTAAAAAGGTCAACAAAAGAAAAAGGAATACCAATTCAACGACTTGAAATTGAACGCGAGGACATTCAAGGAACAGTGGGTCTGACCAACCGATATCTTCAACAAAAGCTATCTAGCCAGTATTACCCAACACCCTTCAGGCTTAGTTGGGGCCTAATGGCTTCGTGTTTATGAAGAGCTACACTTCCCAAATCCATTATTTAGCTATGTCGGATGATCTTTTGTTCCGCTAGCAATTTTCTGTTTATGCCTCAGGCCCAAACGGAATCATGAACATCTCCGGCCTACGCCGATAAAACTTCATCGCGAACCTATTGATAGCACTATCGTCCTGGGCAGGGAAGGCTTTGGTTATACCTTCTTATATTATTAGATATTGATCGAGGATTTTCATACTACCACTTATTACGGCGAAATGGCTGTTTTCCAGACCAAAACCTTCCGTCGGACACCAACAGCGTCATCCTCTCTTGGTGAACGGATTGGAGCGGCATACAGGAACAGATTATCACGGCATCCATTTCTCCTCTTCGGCTTTCCTTTTATCGTGATAATCGTGGCCGGATCTTTCGCTCTAACGCCAGCTACGGCCCTCAGGTACGAACGATATGACCGTAAAGTACAGCAATTGGATCGAGATGAAGCTATGGACCTGGGGTTGAAAGGACCGGACGGAGAAGAGGGGATCAAGAGAAACCCACGAAGGAGAATTGTCGGTGACGAGAGGGAAGAGTACTACGTAAGTCTCAGCTTCCCAATACTCGGCTCCGGTTATGACCTATGTTGCTAATTGTCTCCGAAGAGGCTTATGGCCAAGGATCTAGACAACTGGGAACAGAAGCGAGTACAGAGATTCAAAGGAGAGCCGGACGGAAAACTATAACCATAATATGCCACCCGATATCGGTCGAATGCAAATCATGACTTCAGCTGCAGAGATATCACCTTTGGCGCATGACCCAGAGGAGCGCAAGGAGGAAACCAATAGAAAAACAGGCGAGGCTGGGAAATTTTTCAGGTGTTTGCGATCTGATTGTCCACCGTCTACTTTTGTGCCCGTGATAGACTTGCCATTTGTTGGGAGTCAGCTATTATGGATACCAGGATGGATATCAGGTTGCTGATAATCAAGCGGGGGAGTTCCTTTTGGCGTCATACTTCGAGTATACAGGGCTTTTGTGAGGCGAGAAGCTATCCATTTGACCTTGATGTCACTACCAATAGTTTCAAAGCCTACCCACACCACCATGATTCGTTATTCGACATGCAGCTCGGAGGGAAGAGAAAAGGGCAAAGAGAATAAAAGAAAAAGAGAGAGAAAGAGGCAGATGCACCCCACGCATGGATTGTCAACAGCCTAACCAATACCAGGGGTAATACTCCGTATGCCATCTTGGGTGAGTATTGGGGAAGGAAGAGGAGCTACTATGTCACTCGGTAACACATGTCGCTTGGAGAAACCCAAAAGCCAAGTGCGATATCAAAACCAACCAGTCACGGGAGATGGACAACCATGGGAACCCGCTTTCGTTCGTCATTCCCTGTACTCTGAGTACATCACATCACACGTACCAAGGCGTAAGCGTCTGTTGAGCTGTTGAGCCTCAAGCATAAGCAGCAGTAGTAGTACTACCACTACGACTACTACTACTCTGTATGCACCTTACATCGTCCCTCAAAACGTTTCCACATTAGTCTAACTACACGGTCTTATCCTGATGTTATAATAGTACACTACAGATTAGTGGTGGTCGTGCATACGAGAGTACGGACCGGAGTAGGGTACGGAGTACATATTTTATTATCACTGGATTCAACCCCAAAATGAGACGATTCCAGAACGGCCGTTGCGTGGATCGGGGAATTCGCTCTAGTTGTTTTTCCGACTGCTGATTTGCCGCCGGCCGCTCCATCTCCGGCGCCGCCCTACGTCATAATCCCCATCCGCGGCCACGATGAGGTTCCCTTCAAATTTGCTCGCCTCCATTCGCCCTCTTCCGACTTTCTTCCCGCTGACTCTTTCCCCCCTTTCCTTAGCCTCCTTCCCCCCAAGGCCTTACTCGGCATAACGAATATATTCCTCTTTTGCTTCCTCGATCCAATTCTTGACGGTGGATCTAGTGATATCAGTCAACCCTCTCTTGTCCTCCCTCTCCACTCATTCGCCTTCGCCAGCTGCAATTGGTTCAGGTACCCTAAGGAAAGGCTAACTTGCGATTGCCTCGCCGGACCCCTTCATTGGGAGCCCACGGTTGGCCCCTGGTGGCTAGAACTACTTCTGTACCCATCTAGTCCTCTTTGTTGGTCAGTTGTTGGTATCTAGGATCTATTCTTTTTCTCATTTTCCTTTTTTAAACGTCTTCCTCTCCCTCCCCCCGGATATCTGGCTTCTTAGAAATGCAGCATTGCAAACGCCACCCGACAACTCCTCACCGGTCTTAAGAAGAGAAAAATCTTCACAAGTTCGCTCGTGTTCGTCATTGCCACCAAAATATCCGCGGGCACCCTCGATGAATTCGGCTCTATAAAATACAACCCAATCCGTGACTACTCAGGTACACAGGCGTCCCATTCAACGGTTCTGCAACCAGAGACGCCATCATCATTGTTTCTTTGGTTATTGTCAGCTGTGAAGGCATTGCTAAGGGCGCCATTCTACACTCCTAATCTAAACCTGGTGAAATCGAGATGGCAAGCTTGGTTTCTACCTCAACATCTTAATTTTTTAGCTTGTTATAGTCGAGAAGGAGGAGGAATACTATGTCTGCTATGACGGGTCCAAGGCATTCTCCTTCGTCAACATGGCAACATGATACGCAAAACCAGCCACTGGCTGGGGTCCTAACGCCAACTAGCCATTTGTCGACGCGAGACGGTCTCAACTACTTTTCCATCAGCGTGAATGACCAGGGTGCTTCGCAAGACCCGAAACAAGGCTTTTACGCTAGGAATGACAGGGACACGATGTCACAACCCCATTCCTCGATTTCCAGTCAGCGGCCACAACTGCTGCCTCGGATGTCAACATCCGAGAGTGGCCGGGGAGGCTATCTGGAAGGCGAATCTGGGAGTAGTGATAACCGCAGAGGGTCCGTATTTCGCGGTCTATCTTGGAATCCTGAATTGCTTAGGGCCGATTCGTCCGAAAGACCTGTCCGAGATGAACAAATGGCAGAAGCCCAGCTCAGTAATTCGCACCAGCAGGACTCGATGCAACAAAAGTGGTCGCCGCCTCTGTCATTGAAGATGCCTCCCCAGGTCGGATCGTCAAGTAAAGCGCATCAGTCGGCGCCTGATGTTGGCGCTCACACTCCGCTTAATATCCATGGTATCCAGTTTGCATCACCTGAACGCTGCGCCGAACTGCTCACCACGGCACAGCATGAGCTTATGATGCTGGACGTTCGCCCGTTTACGCATTTCGCGCAAGGGAATATCAGTGGCTCGTTGAATCTTTGTATTCCCACAACACTTTTGAAGCGGCCCTCCTTCGACACACAGAAATTGCAGAGTACATTCACAAACGACAACGACAGAAGGAATTTCGCAAAATGGAGGCAATGCCGCCATATCATCGTGTACGATGCGGTGACTGCCGATAAGAAGGACGCCGGGCCGCTTTTGAATGTATTGAAAAAGTTTGTGGCTGAGGGGTGGAATGGTGATGGAATGATTCTCAGTGGTGGCTTTAGAAAGTTTGCTGCTCGCTTTCCGCGGTTAACGCTACAAAATGGACAAGGAGCACAGTCACCAGCTGCCAGGCCGTCTCCGAAGAAACCAACTTCAATGCATCTCAGTCTTCCAGCCGCTGCTCCAGTTGCTGGTGGGTGCGCATTTCCAGAGTCGTCTGCCACCATGATCCCTTTCTTTGGGAATATTCGACAGAACACGGACCTCGTTGGAGGAGTTGGACAGCTACCTATCCAACTTCCAAGGCAGTTGACCGAGTCAAAGCGTCGTTCGGTTCCGGCCTGGTTGCGAGATGCTGCAAATGCCAGTGACAAAGGCCATAATGTTTCGCAGAGATTCCTCAAGCTCGAACAGCAGGAATTGGAACGCATGAAGCAGGCGTTTTCATATGACTCACACGCCGACGGTGCCTCACCTAAAAAATATCGTATTGCGGGAATTGAAATGGGCACAAAGAACAGGTATAACGATATCTACCCGTTTGAACATTCTCGTGTCCAGTTACAAAACGTTCCAAATACTGGCAACGACTATGTGAACGCAAGCCACTTGAAGGCCGAATATAGCAATAAGCGCTATATAGCAACACAAGCCCCGGTGCCTGATACTTTCAGTGTGAGCACTTTCTGCATTGGATATTGACTTAATTAATCGAACATGGCTGACATAACTATCAGGATTTCTGGCGCGTCGTGTGGGAGCAAGACGTACGACTCATCGTAACGCTTACTGCGGAAGCTGAACGGGGCCACGTGAAATGCCATCCATACTGGGAATCGGGAAATTATGGGCAGTTTCGAGTCAACAATTTCTCGCACAGAGCTGTGTCCATTGATCCACCGGATTCGTCACGGGTCAATAGTCCAAGGCCTTCGACGGGAGAACCAAGCAATTCGAATCAGAATACCGATAACGCTTCTGAGTATCCTTGTATCATCGTCAGGCACTTTGGCCTCTCTCACTCTTCCTTTCCGTTCCAGCCATTACGGGAAGTCACACAATTACAATATCCGTATTGGCCCGATTTCGGAACCACCTCACAGCCGTCACATCTCTTACAACTGATTGAACAATGCGAGAAAGTGAAACATGCCACGAGTACCATGGATTTTAGCAGTAAGGAGGCAGAACCGCAGGGGCAACGGCCGGTCTTGGTGCATTGTAGCGCGGGTTGTGGACGCACCGGTACATTCTGTACAGTTGACAGTGTACTGGACATGCTAAAACGACAGCGATCAAAAGCGCAAAACCCTCCAGGCAACGAAGACCCGTCTAGTGGATGGATATACAATGACGAGAAGGATCTCATTGCGAAGGCCGTCGCAGATTTCCGAACTCAAAGACCCAGTATGATCCAGAACATCAGCCAGTACGTTCTCTGCTACGAGAGTGTATTGGAGTGGGTCGTGACTCAATTGTCGGAAGAGGATGGCGGCTCGGAACAGGGAGGTTCTTCGAAGATCCTTTGATCCAAATCGAACCGGAAGGTCTTTGTTTACTCCCTGTCTCTTCTATATTTTCTTCTCTGTACTACATGGGATACCCAAAGCAATATTCCTAGGTGCTTTCTTTCTGGTCACTTGTATGATTTGCAACACATTGACAAGAATGTTCTTTTCTGTTTCCTTGTTTTTTTTTCTTGCTTTATAATATGTCATTTTGCAGTTACATGCATATATGCATTTCCTGGTGTTGAAAGATGAAAGATCTGTTTCTTCCAGGGCTTTGGAGTATTGGTTAGGATATGGATAATATATGTGTCTAGCATTTGAATAACATCCCTGCTTTTCTTTATACCATTCTTCTGAGTTCTACACCTTGCTTGGGGCCCGGTGATTCGTTACTCTGTTAGTCCTACTGCTTCTGGTCACCTATCATCCGATAGAATCTTCCCATTGTCTGTTATTGTTCCGATTCTCCAAATATATTATCGTCACGATGCTTCCTCTGGCAGGATATTATTCTGTATCACACGGGAATAATTGCGGCTGGTACCTTGAGCTTAATAGGCGGATCTCCCCGCCTGACTCATTGGCAAGTGAACTAATTATTTAAAGAAGCTTAGCTCCCCAGCCAAACACTGTGTTTTCGTGTCGACCATCTCAGCACCCCTTCAGACTGACTCGAGCTCCTCTACTTCTCCGTGACATCTCTTGGTACTATTCTCAATAGCTGCACGGACTCTCGCTAACCTGCGTCAGTTACAGCAAATAACCATATCAACACCAACAGGCGCGCTCTTGAACCATGCTTTTGGATCTCCCTCCAGAATTAATACAGCTCGTTCTTCAAAACGTTAGCACTCCGGATTTTTTACAGGTGGTCTATTCATGCCATATCCTGTATGAAATCGCCTCCACTTGCCGCGAAGTGGTGTTACATCACTTGCGCCAGACACCTGGTTTGACCTCAGGCGTGCAAGAGTTGGAGACAAAAAGGCTGTTTCAGCTGCTGGCCAGGCGCTCACACCAGCAATTATATGGTGCTCAGTTCTATGCACGCCGCAAAGCAATTGAGTTCGGGTCCCAAGTGATTGATACTCAAGCTTCTTCACTAGCGTCTTCTTCTGGGGATCCAAACCTTGCCCTTGTCTTCAAGGGCCAACTAGATATCTTCCTTTTTCACGCTGAAGATGGGGGCCTTATTTCACCTAGAGCACGATTGAGGCTGCCCTGGGAGCAACCGGGGGCTGTGGAATTGCTCAGGACAACTTTTTCTGGTGAAGATGGTGTTTACGCTCTTTATCGGTTTACACCCACTATGGATGAAGATGACCCAAACGCAGAGCACCCATTCGTTCAACACGCATTACAGTCGAACCCTAGTGGGACGGTCCACCTAGTTCATTTTGATTCGCAATCTTTGCAACCCCGTGTCCGGGTGTGTGCCTTTCCGGATCATGCTGGCTACGCGGCGTTGGCCATTGCTGTCGGCAACAGCAATACGTTTGCCATTTCCTGGCAGCATGAGCGCGAGGACAATGACCATGAGGTGGTCATCTACAGTATTTATGATGAATCGCCCGATGAAACGTCAGAAGTAATCGGTTGGTGATACACGCTGTCATTCCTGAATTATTACAACGCAAAAGCTGCCTTGCTTTCCCTTCCTCTTCTTCTTCCCGGCTTTCCTTCGTCCACTTACTTCCACTACCAAAGCTGACTGTGTCTAGAACTTAGCTATCATTCTGATGTGCTTGTGGATGAGAACAGCCTCTGCCCGGATAGTAACGAGAGCTTTCAGGCAAGATTGGGCGCGGGTCATATGCTTTACGAGCAAGAACCAGTGAGAGACCTTGTTTTCAACGATAGGTCAAGCCAGATACTATACTACTACCGGGCACAGACCCTTTATGGATCCTTTCAACGGATCAACACGACCTCACCCCTCAATTTTGTTCAACCAAGGTTATATCGGAATTCATGTGTGGTGCCGTTTTCTGACCTTCTGAGTCTTCATTTCGCGATTGATATCCCCTTCTTTGGCACTCATGGCACACTCAGCCAGAACGGAATTAATATGTGTAATTGGAAATACCTTTCTTTAGGAATTGCCACCCATCGGCGCGAGAACTGGACTGTTGCCTGTTTATTGAGGTCTGAAGCGCTCTGCCAATCTCGCAATTGCGGGCACATATTGAACCTGGACCGTGGGCGGCGGTTCACTGAATGGACAGTGGCTGGGAAGTTGGCCGGATTCCAAGATTCGACAAGTTCTCTGGGCTGTATCACCGCTGCGTCGCCTCGCGGTACGCGTATCGCCGTGGCCAACTGGAATGTGATCTATATCTGGGCACTGGAGCCAAACTCACTTATCGAAGACAACTCTGATGACTTCTATCCTCCCGATTCCCAATCAGCAAGCTCTGGGTTGGTTGAATTACAACCTGTTATCCTTCCGCTAGGAGCTGTTTGTTTCAAGCTGCGGTTCTTGGACAAGGAAGATGAACTATTGGCTTTCACAGACAGGGGAGTGGTGCATTGGGATTTGGGGCCGCTGGCTAAAGGTGAAAGAGAGGTCATTCGGCTGGCTATTTGATTGTCGGTCCGGATTAGCAGCATCTAGATATCTGCAGCGTAACTTTCACGGAGCTGGCTTTGCAAGATTAGAAATACCAAGTGCTACGGCAAATATCGGGAACTACAAGGGCATGTCTCTCGATTTACAGGCCATCGACGCCCAGTAATTTATCATGCATGGTGGTCGTGGACGATAAGAATCATATTTCAGATTGTAACCAGTAGACCAAAATCCATTATTGCTGACCCTCTCCACCACCAGACATGGCCAGAAATGTGATAATGAGGAAAACCCACCAATATCTATATCAAGTATGTTAGATGATCCATGCAAACACGATAAAACGGAAAATGCAAACGAGACAAAGGAAATTTGCTCACCTTTGGAAAAACGTCTTCTCAACAACCTCCTGAGGACCCTGTCCATCAGGACTAACCACGATAGGCCGGTTGAGATGCGGACGGGGTCCAGCGGTGGACGGCACCAATTCGACGATCGGCCCCGACTCAGCCGTAGGAGTATCCGAGGAGGACGACAACTTCACAGAGACATGGTAGACCTCGTTCTCTGGACCAAGATGAAGCTGCACAGTGGGCCTAGAGCCCACACCATCCACTAGAGAATACACCGAGGCGAGCGTGCCAACCCAGTGCTTGGAATCAGACGGCGTCGACGTATACAGCCCGACACGAACGAGCCCCTCGCTGCCATCACCACCACCAGCACCACCACTGCTGCCGGTAGGTTTCGGAGGAGAATAGGATAACACGTCTGCACTCGACGAGGCGGGATTGTAGCCTACGCGCGCGAGGAGCGAGGGTCGTGGTGATGCCAGTGGCCAGTATAGGATATCGGTTGTGGATGGGTGCGGAGACGACGGCGCCGACGGCGACGACGATGCGAGCACAAGGGTCAGGAGGGAGAGGATTGGGAGAATGAGTTGTAAGCGAAGGTGCATGGTGGGTTGATTTTGTGTGTAGCTAGCTGCTAGCTACCCAGGACGCAGGCAAGAGAATAAGGAGAGTTCGGAGGTCTAGAAATGTCAGATCATGTACAGCATGTCATGCCGTTGCGGAATGCACCTGGAATCAAAGCCTTCAATTAGTTTCTTTCCTTCGGGTCAGTGTAGGGGTTACCGTAAAAACATACCTGAATTCTTGCGAGTCTTCCTTTATCGTCTGCAATAACAAATCCAGCTCCGGCGAAGTTGATGATGGCCGTCCCGAAAAGGAAGGTATGCCAAGAAGTCGCTGTACGGTAACGGGTAATCTGTAACAGCGTGGCCTCTTGCCCCTATCCCAGCATATATTGTCGCTGCATGCTGTCAACTTCCCAAGAACTCATACCTTCCATACTTCACCTCCAGTGCAGAAGGGCAGCAATACTCGATTAATAAACAATCATGGTGAGTGTATCTACGTATACGGATCTTCCTTACCTGACATAAGACGTGCATCCAAGGCCAACCGCTGATCTATTCCTTCAGGCCCAAACACCAAAGCAGCAGCAAGCAAATAAGAAATATGCAAAGAACATTGCGGCCTCAAGACAGGGCAAGAAAGTGACAGCGCCCGTCAAGCAGGGCCCTGCAAAGTCTCCATTGCCTACTAGCTGGATATGTATGGAGCCAAGTCAAGAATCATCCCCCCTGTACAGAATATGTATAACAGCCACGCTAACAGATCATCGACAGTGGTTCTCGTCTTCGTTATTTGCGGTGGATTGGGGTTCGAATTGCTAAGGATCGTCCCGGAGCTATGGTCTGCCTTGGTTGGTTGAAGAATTTCTTCCATTGTGCTTCTTCACCTTCTTCCTTTTACCGCCCTTGGGTCTCCCTTTTTCCTTTTGTTGTTGTTGTTTGGCGTGAATCCCTGTAAAGGCGTTTTCTTTTACCAACAGGATATATTCCGGAGTATACCCCTGTTGAAGATACCTGTTCTCATTGTTCTGGCCTCGGTATATGTACAATAGTACGAATTCTTTTTCTTTTCCTTTCTCTCTCCTGCTTCCTCTTCTCTCTAGCACTTTGACAATGGCATCCGGGACTATTTGGTCTCCTGCCCTCGAGCCACACGTGACTGCCAGGGCTCCTTCCCCACACGACCACCGTCATGCTTAGTCACCTCCCCTCCCCACGGGCCCGGATCCGATGCGGTCATAGCTTCCCTTTTCGACGACAGCTTCCGCCACCACCGGGAAAGGAGCTTTATCTCTCTCTGCTCGATTCCGGTTTGTGTTGGCTCATAATATCATCGCTTAAAAAGCCGGACAAGCTACGACTTGGGAGGAGGCCCGCTTCGTAAGTGTCAACATGATGGCGTAATCCATCAGCCGATCCTATACTTAGCTCAACCGGACCCAGCTAAACATCATAGTTGAATGATTGTCCTTCTCTCCCATTTTCATACTGAACAGTCTCTACAACAATACTCACGAATACGCACTTTTTCAATTACCTGCCAGTAATGACTTCTCATCACCGGCCTTCTCAGAGTTCTGGTCACCGGCCTTCCCAAGGATCTGGTCACCGTCCTTCTCAGCAGGAACCCAGTCACTTGGATCATTTCATCGGAATTGATGTCGGGACTGGCAGTGCCCGTGCTTGCATCATCGATGCTAAAGGAGACATTGTTGGGTTAGCTTCTGAGAACATTGGTCTCTGGCAGCCTCAGCAGGGCTTCTACGTAAGTTTGATGTCTGTAGGTAGCTGAACGAGGATCTACTTACCTGACCTTCCTTGTATCTCTAGGAACAATCCACCAACGATATCTGGCACTGCATCTGTCTGTGTGTGCAACGCGCTATTAGCCAGAATGACGTCGATCCAGAAACTGTCAAAGGAATTGGATTTGACGCTACATGCTCATTATCTGTTTTCTCCAATACCACCGACGACCCTGTTTCCGTGACAGGGCCCAACTTCGATTCAGACCGTAATGTCATTCTGTGGCTGGACCACCGTCCGGTGGAGGAAACCGATATTGTGAATGCTACTCAGCACAACCTGCTCCGCTATGTGGGTGGGAAGATGTCCATTGAGATGGAGATCCCGAAGGTTCTGTGGCTGAAGAACCACATGCCAAAGGAGGTTTTCGATAATTGCAAATTCTACGACTTAGCTGACGCACTGACACACATCGCCACGGGGAATGAGAAACGGAGCTTCTGCAGTACTGTCTGCAAGCAGGGCTATGTCCCCGTCGGTGTTGATGGCAGCGTGAAGGGCTGGCAGGAAGATTTTCTTTCGGACATTGGCCTCAAAGATCTTGCAGAGGACAACTTCAAGCGCATGGGCGGTGTTGATGGGGTGGTGAGCCTTTTTTCTTTTTGTGTTAATTTCATCATTTGTAAACACGGCAGCTAACCTGCTCTCTTCTCTTGCTATAGAATGGTGACTACCTGAGCGCTGGTGAGCACGTTGGCAGTCTTTCCGATAAGGCAGCCCAGGAGTTGGGCTTGCCGGCGGGGATTGCCATTGGTAGTCCCGTCATTGACGCATATGCCGGTTGGATCGGGACTGTTGGTGCCAAGGTCAACCTTCAATCGGATGAGTTGGGATCTGGAGTCGCCAATAACGACAAGGCTCAGGCCTTCTCTCGTCTTGCAGCTGTCGCTGGAACTTCCACCTGTCATCTCGCCATGTCCCCGGACCCTGTCTTCGTTCCCGGAGTGTGGGGTCCATACCGCGACACTATTCAGCCCGGATTTTGGATGGCCGAGGGTGGCCAGTCTGCGACGGGAGAACTCCTCAAGTATATCATCGAGACCCATCCTGCACACAACCAGGCCACGGCGGTTGCACAATCCTATGATGCCAACATTTACGAGTACCTCAACACGCGTTTAGGGGAAATGGCTCAAGAGCAGAACGCTCCCAGTATTTCCTATCTGGCGCGTCACTTCTTCCTTTACGGAGATCTTTGGGGGAACCGCTCTCCCATTGCCGATTCGGGCATGAGGGGATCAGTCATCGGCATTAGTGCTGACAAGACCGTTGACAGTCTTGCAGTCTGGTACTATGGCACGCTAGAATTCATTGCGCTGCAGACGAAACACATCGTTCAGGACATGAACAAAGCTGGGCACAGTATAAACTCGATTTTCATGTCGGGTTCGCAGTGTCAGAATGACATCCTGGTCGAACTGGTCGCTACTGCTTGTGACATGCCTGTATTGATTCCCCGATATGTTCATGCTGCTGTGTGCCACGGTGCTGCCATGCTGGGTGCGAAGGCCGCGAGTGTGGACGAGGATGGGGAGACCGAAGACTTGTGGGATATCATGGACCGCATGAGCAAGCCCGGGAGGAAGGTGTCACCCTCAAACAGCACGAACGAGAAGGCCTTGCTCGACGTGAAATATAAGGTTTTCTTGGAGCAATGTCAGAAGCAGCAGGAATACCGGGGTCTTGTCGACAAGACTGTAAGCGCGTGGGAGTAATATGAGAACATCTTATGTTCGTTTTAATGCCATGTACGAGTTATGTTTAAAGAGCAAAAGCGTTTGTTACAGATTTCTACTGTTGTTTTATAGTGGCAAATAAGTCTTCCCATGCAAATATTTCTTCATATTCTGCGAATACTGCAATCAAATTTGTACACATTCCAGCCCTTCTAATGCGTAGACATCAAATACGACCAAACTGTAATCATATCTCCATCACAAGGGGTATACAGATGGAATCAATCAACTCCATGCAAGCATGATATACAATACTAGAGACAAAAACAAGCAGATCGAACCAAACATACTGGTCAAGCTATCACTCCCCCCAACCCACGTGGTGCTGGATTCATCTACACTTATCCACCCATCTTCTTGACCACTTATTTACTCACCTTCTTTTTTTGAGGCAAATGAATGAAATCAATAAGCCACCCCGCTAGTCGACCTCCCGATAGTATAAAAACTGCGCTCCAGTTCCTGCCGCTTGCTCTCGGCGGCGCCGAGAGCAAGCGTATCGAACCGATCAACGCCCATGGCATCCATGTTACTGTACCCGGAGAGATAGAAGCCGATGACGACGACGAGGTAGGTGAGGACAAGGATGGATCCTTTAAAGTAATTGCTTTTGCCCTCGCCGTGGACGTAGGAGAGGAGGAAGACGCAGAGGATCACGGAGACCATGTCCCATTGCGGGAAGATCAGGCTGGTTTTGGTTATAAGTTTGATGTTATATTTACAGAGAGAGAGAGAGAGGGGCTTACTTGAACGAATGGTTCACGAGCTCCGAAGGGTCGATTAGATTGCCGTAGAATGCACTGAATAGGACCAGCGCGGGGATTTGCAACAGACAGACTTGCAAGGCGTAGGCAGAGCCGATTTCCATGGATAGGGCGATGTTGCCATTCATTGCAAACGAGATAGCGTTCTAACGAAATTGTAAGCCAATGCGAGAGAAAAAAAAACGGAGGGAAAGAAAGGCATACCAAGAACTCAGTAGTGTTGGGAACCAGTGCAAAGAGGGTGATACCCAGGAACTTCTCATCAATGTCGACGCTATTCAGCACCACGTCTACCGTGTTCACAAGGATTTCGGCAATGACTGCATAGAGCACCGTGGCGACAAGAAGGACGACGGAACTCTTGGCCTTACTCCAGTTAGGCGCGTCGTGGCCTCCACTGGCTTGCGCATGTCCAAGGCCAACATCGTCATGTTCCATGATCGCCTTGACTGGGTCCGCCGGTCCCTTACTGCTTTGACGTATTGAGGGTTGTCGCTGTGATTGCGGCTGCTGCGCGGGAGTCGGCTTTTTGGGTCGAGCTGCATCACGAGCGGCTACAGCCGCGGCCGTAGCTGCAACTTCCGCTACCTGGCGTACCAGAAGGTCCTCATTGCTTTGCTTGGATGGACAGCCGGAACTCTTTTGCCCTGCAGGAGCCGTACTGTCATCCCCGTCTGCACGGGGAGGAACAAGATACGGTGGTGACTTATTGGTATCACGGGCTCCAGACGCTGAGGGCTCCCACGCATCATCCGGGTTGGTTTCCGGCAGGCCAATCTGTTTTAAAGATTGGCCCAGAATCCGTTTGTACAGCTGAGAGTCGCGAATAGAGCCCTTCGTGCCAGTGTTTCCACTGGTGGAAGTCCCTCCTTGCTGCCCATCGGGGAACAGAAGGTGCCGCGGTTCGTAGGAGGCTGTTGGGTCCTGTGCGAGAGTCAAGGCCTTCTTCTCCTCGGCCTCTGTGGCCCAGATGAGAGCAGCGTGGGTTCTCAGAGTAAACCACAAACCAATGACATATGAAAGAAACAGGAACAAGGCTGAAAACCACGAGTAGGGTTGAACGGCATTGCGGAAGAATTTGTCGTTGATTGCGGGAACCTGGGAAAAATAACAGCGACGACAATCGCTAACGGAGTTTGAAGAATTGACACAGGATCGACAGTTCAATTCATGCTAGCAACCAAACAGGCAGGTCAGCTTAAAGCCAGTCACATAATGGAGCCAAACAGGAGAATAAAGGGACTTACGCTGCCATAAATCTGATAGAACAGTGTGGGCCCGAAGGCAGCAATTACAGCGAACATCAACATCGTGGAAGTGACCCCAGCCGATTTCACATTGAATCGTTGGGTCTTGCGCTTGATGGCGCCAAAGCACATGGACAAGCCTGGGAGAAAGAGGATGCCAGCGAAGATACTACCAATGATACTGCCTTCGACAAGTTGACCTTTGCCCTCGGTCAAGGCGACACAGTAAAGGTAAACCTCTACTATGGTCGAGAAGAAAGCATTGATGGCGGCACCTAAGCCCATCGACGACTGGGCGGATATCGATGCCACGGCTTGACCGATGAAATATGCCAATGGGATGATGGAGATTAGGGCAAGGGTGAAGATCAAGCCCGGGTGAGCCAACCACGACTGTAGCCCCAGGGTCCTGCTGAGGAAAAAATAATCAAAGATGACAAATAATACCACGCCTAGAAGGTTGATTAAGAAGATGTTCGTTCCATCCATTGTATACTTCCAGTACTTAAGACCAGCGGCACGATATGTGCATAGAAGAATAGAGGACGGAGACGATGATGAGTCCGCATGGGACCGTATACTTGCTGCATCGGCATGGAACGACAACGCAAGAGGATGGCGACGAAGGTGGTTGAAGAGGACGCTCGTCACACGAGCCATGGGAATCCAGAACACGAGTAGCCAGCAGACAAGGGATACTAGGAGGAGCAAGGGTCCAATAAGAAAGTAGAAGAACGCATAGAATACAACGCGGCCTAAAGTCCACTCCCCACGACCAAAAAAGCGTCGTTTGGTGTGACTGAGCGAGACATCTGGGTGATGACCTCTCTGCTGACGCCCAAGGAGGCTTTCTTGTTCACTGGCTGAGTCGACGCTATTCCTTCGCCGGCCAACGAGAGAACGAGCGCTGTGCGGACCAAAGAAGAGCCCACCATGTTCGATATCACCGTTTTGCCATTGTTCATACTCACTGATGCTGCGCCCTTCGCCCTCGTCTTCTTCTGCATAGTGCTCATCGGTCTCCAGCTGAACGAATGACCCAAACGGATAGACAAGGTACCACGAGAGCCCGATGAAGACCCTTCCATACGCCACTGCGCTGGGCGAATATGCGACGGCAAAGCAGGCAAGTGCGCCCAGCAGCGCAGCAAGACCTAGCCACCATCCAAAGCACAGCGACCATAACAGGTTGGTCAAGAATAAAATCGGGCTTACCTGACCTCCCGGCGACGAGTGAATATCCCCTTCTGCAGTTTTCTCTACGGACCGGCTCTTCTTGTACAATGCCGGTTTCCAAATCCTTATTCCGAACGGATGTGTCTCGTTGATGGCTTGCTGGCGGTCTTTGAGTGTAAAGCTTTCCGCGTCGCTAGTCACCTCATCATCATCGTCCTCATCATGATCATCACCGTCGTCGTCGTCATCGTCGTTGTCGTCGCCTTCGTCATCAAGACCATCGTCGCGGCCATCGCCATCGTCGCGTCCGTCAGCATGGTCCTGCGTAGATGGTCCCGCTTCAGTGACTGCCAACTTAGGATCCGGTAAACCCGGTTCCTCTGCACCACGACCATTTTCTGATTCTGCTTGCAAGACGGGACTAGATCGGGTGTTCACCCTTCGCCTCAGCGTCGAACTTTGAGTTCGCAAGGGACGCACCCGCGGAGATGGTTGAGGATCGGTAGTCTGTTGATTGGCTATATCCTCCTCGACCTCCATAACAGCGTCATCGGTAGAGAAGCCCGCCATTTTCTGGGATTTTTGGCGTTTGAACGACGCACGACGCGAAAACGAGGGTTTCCTTTGCCTATCGGACAGGGGTGCTATCGACGGTGACTGGGATACAGGCAAGCGACTGGAACTTTCTGGTCGACCTTCGTCCGGAGGGAACTCGGCCCTTGAGCCTGGAGGGTCTAGGGTGCCTATCAAAATGAATGCGAATTAATGAAGTGTCATAAATATATCTTAAAGAAAGAGTTTCGTACCATAACTTCTTGTTCTCTCCGTCACGGGCCTCGTCGACTGGCGGGAATTCCCCGGCCTCGAGGAGCGATTCTCACTGCTCATACTTGACGCAACGCGCGATAAAGGCTCTGATAATAATATCTTGTCTTCTCACGCCCGAAGAAAAGCGGAAATTTATACGAGGCAGGGCAAAAAGGGATGCAATTTGCTCCTCTTAGCGGGAACGGAACAGGGCGAGATAAGCTCGCATAAGACAGAGGAACCAATTTACAAGTGACCAGCACTCTAAGCTGCGATAAGAAAGCCTAGTAGAAGTGATTGAATGAGCATTTAGGAGGAAAAGAAGACGGCCGATCTGCAGCAGACGCGAAGAAGGCGTCAAGGGAGAGAAAAAAAAAAAGTAGAGTAACTTCTTTTATATATGACTTAACCTGGTGCTCTGACTCTGATCATGAGAGTCTTGAATCGTCTCAAGACAAGCGACCAAAGCACATTTCTGGCACTTGGCAGAACGTCAGCTGAGGAGGAGAGACAGGAAGAGAGAAAGAGAGTGCGACAGAAACAGAATTCAAGAGAGGATGATGAAGAG
Source organism: Aspergillus sp. MA 6038 (assembly GCA_003004525.2). NCBI lineage: Eukaryota > Fungi > Ascomycota > Eurotiomycetes > Eurotiales > Aspergillaceae > Aspergillus > Aspergillus sp. MA 6038. The sequence goes on along the minus strand of PQME02000107.1, from coordinate 38,566 downwards.
GGAGAATGGATGATGGCATGGAGGGAGCCCGCTGCAGCCGGTGATTGGCCGGGCGTGCAGCTGCCATGGAGCATGGTGGGCCAATCATAGCCCACCGTGCTGCTGATAAGGATTAGTCACATGCATGTTGCACCGCCACCTGAGCGGTAATTTGAGCCTCAGGCATGAGTAGATATGTGGCTTGTGGGACGAGGTTCAGCCACGCTCGGCGTCAAAACCGCCTATTTGATGACAGCCGCCCCAACATCACATCCAACAAACCCCGGTCTCGTTTCCCCGTCTCGTCTTCTTTCTCCAACTTGTTTCTTTCTCTGTGTATTCAACACTACTCAAGCTCTTTACTTCTCTTGCTGGTATCGAAGATAGATCTTCTAATTACCCTGCTGGAACGTTCTCTTATCCGTCTCAACCCTGCCGTGGGCGTTCGGTGTCGTCTAGCTCGCCCATCATGGCGCTCGACAACTACTATCGCAACAAGATCGAGGGCATGAAACTGGAGATCATTCAGGGTCAGGCTGTTCTCCGTCGACTAGAAGCTCAGCGCAATGATTACAACTCGAGAGTACGCTTGCTGCGGGAGGAGTTGGGTCTGCTTCAGCAGCCGGGTTCCTACGTCGGTGAGGTGGTCAAGGTGATGAGTACTAAGAAGGTTCTCGTCAAGGTACATCCGGAAGGGAAATATGGTAAGTATCCTTTTTTGTTTTTTGGGTCTCCCTCAGATTACTGTCGGATCCCCGGTTGCCACTGAACATGTCTCATGTGACTGACTTGGAGGCCCTAATTACAGTCGTGGATATTGCGGATGGCGTCGACATCACGAAACTTACGGTGGGCAAGCGAGTGGCCTTGCTGTCTGATTCCTACAAACTCGAAAAGATGCTGCCGTCGTCGGTGGACCCGCTGGTCTCACTGATGATGGTCGAGAAGGTTCCGGACAGCACATACGACATGATCGGAGGTCTGGAACAGCAGATCAAAGAGATTAAGGAAGTGATTGAGCTGGGTCTCAAGCATCCGGAATTATTCGAGTCGCTTGGGATTGAGCAGCCCAAAGGAGTTTTGCTATACGGACCTCCCGGAACCGGGAAAACCCTCCTCGCTCGAGCCGTCGCCCACCATACCGACTGTCGCTTCATCAGGGTCAGCGGATCGGAGTTGGTGCAGAAGTACATTGGAGAAGGTAGTCGGATGGTCCGGGAGTTATTCGTCATGGCCCGAGAGCACGCTCCTAGTATCATCTTCATGGACGAAATCGACAGCATCGGTTCCAGCCGGATCGACAGTGCGGGAGGAGGCGATTCGGAAGTGCAGCGGACCATGTTGGAGCTGCTGAACCAACTGGATGGATTCGAACCCACCAAAAACATCAAGATTGTCATGGCGACAAACCGACTGGACATTCTGGATCCGGCTTTGCTGCGGCCCGGACGGATTGACCGAAAGATTGAATTCCCGCCGCCGTCGTAAGTTTTTTTCCCTTCTTCTCTGTTCTGGGTAGTATAGCTGAATTGTCATCAGGGTGGAAGCTCGAGCGGACATTCTCCGAATTCACTCGCGGTCGATGAACCTGACGCGTGGCATCAACCTGACCAAGATTGCCGAGAAGATGAACGGCTGCTCGGGGGCAGAGCTGAAGGGGGTGTGCACGGAAGCGGGCATGTTTGCCTTGCGGGAGCGACGAGTACACGTTACGCAGGAGGATTTCGACCTGGCCACTGCCAAGATTCTCAACAAGCACGACGACAAGGTATGTGACTTTGCTGCACGGGATCTTCTTGGCATGATCGATGGAAGAGAGACTAACTGATGATCGACTGTAGGAAACTGCGCTTGGCAAGCTGTGGAAGTAGACGGATTGGCAAGTAAAAGGGGGTGGGATGTGAAGGGAGGTGCACGACGACATGTAATATGTACTACGCATAGTGAACACATAGTACTATGGATTATTACTTGTTTACTAGTAGCAAAGATATCTCACTCTCCGGACTCGGGAAATTGACAGGGGTCACGTGGGCACTGGCTCTGCTCTGATTGTTTGTACTCAGATACTACTACTACTACTACTACTACTACTAGTAGTGACAGTATCTGGATCTGCGAACCAGGGCATGCGCAGGAATCGGAAGACGAATCCCGGAGATCATAGCCTGCTCGGCACCCCTGTCTTGGGATTACTCCGTGCAGTGCAAAGGAGAGTGTTATAGAATCGAGTAATCTGAATGAATGCTTGGCGCGGTTTATCAGCAGGAGCTCGGTCATCTGATCGACCGGACATTGGCACAGGGTGATGATGCACTTGGCAGGCTTGGCACTTGGCATAATACATACTCTGTAGTAGTAATTGCTCTGTACTCCTTGGGGAATGCCAACTGGTAACCAGTCAGTGGTAGTAATAGTAGTAGTGAATTGAATTACTTCGTAGAGTAGTCGTATTAACTAATGCTTAGTACTCCCGTAGTAGCGTAATCCTTGGTAGTAGAGAGGAGGCAGATCGCTGGGAAGGAGCAGAACACATGACCAGCACACCCACCCCCACGGCCAGTAAGCTAATCGAAGCCTGCCACACTCCCACCAGAAAAAGAAAAGACATGCAGCAATCATAATATTACATCTGTACGGCAGCATGTCTGCGTCGATGCACGCTGTATGTTGTCTGGGGTCAAGTCATTTCTTCCAGACAATCCCCGTACAGAACCACCAACGATACCGGCGCGCAATCTACACCGGGTGTTCAGCCTAGTATAGATCAGTCCATCCGCAGACTTCCTATAAGACATACAATCATCTCCCTTTCTTCTTCTTCTTCTTCTTTATTTTCCTGTCTTATCTCTGGGCTTTCATCATCCTACTTCTGCCCTTCTCCTTGCATTCCTCAACCGTTCTGCGTGGCTGTTCTTCTACTGGTATGTGGATGCTGGCTGTTACTTCGCTTCTAGAACTATACTAAACTCTCCAACTTAGGCCCCACCCCATCCATTCCCTACTACTCCTACTACTCCTACTACTCCTACTACTACTACTATACGACTACTCCGAACAAAGCACATCTTTCCTGGACTTTCATACAATCTACTCATGGCTGAGGCAGAGTTATGGTCTACCCTCGTCTCTGCTATCGATCCTGCTCACAATAAAGCCATGCCCGCCGTGCTGCAATCCACCATCGAGCTCCTCGAATCGGAGTTGATCAAGGCCAAGGCCGCTCTCCAGGACATCCAGCCCAATGTCGCTGCCACTGCGTTCCAACGAGACGAGCTGGCCGCCGGCGCCATGACCGCCTACCGCCAGCATCTCGTCGGACGAGCCCCCGACTTCTATGGCTCCCGTCGCTTGTCCCCCAAAGAGATCGGTCTCGTGCCCGTGGTGCACGAGGTCGCATCCGACAGCGATGATTCTGACGATGGCGAACAACCCCAGCCCACGGTGGCGCTGATACCGTCCAAACGGGCTTCGCTCATTGACGTGTTGTCCAACAGCTTGGTCCTCGACCACATGGCCCCGTATCTATCCATTTCGTCGTTGCTGGCCCTAACATCGACCTCGCGATTTCTCCGGTCCACCATCCTCGAGACTCCTTATGTGTTTCGACACCTTGATCTCAGCCAGTGCCGTGGTGCCCAGATCCCGGGAGTGCCCATGAGTAATGAGCCGTTAGACGATGACTTGGTCACAGAAGACGAGTTCTATGCGGCCCCCTTGCGAGGAATTTTCGACAACTTGGCACGTCGATTTATCCTCCAGGGGGTGCGCACTTTGGTCCTGGACGGGCTGCCAGTCCCGGCCGATTTGGTTGCGGATATTGTGCTAACGGATCGTTTCAACGTCAATGTTCTATCCATCCGAGATTGTCGCCATCTCAATGAACGTAAGCTGATGCAGGTCCTTCAGTATGCGGTGCGGCCTACACGGCCGCCAGGAACCCCACGGGTGAAGGCCATCTATCATTTCACACCCATGGACCACCCGCACTCGCGACCTCCTGTACGACCTCGCTATCGTGACTGGTGGTCTTCTAGGTGCCAGAGCCCTGGTACCACTAGCCCATCATCAACGAGGGAGGAGGAGCAGCCGGTCGAGGAAGTTTGGACGACTGAGTATCAGAATGACTGGTACCTTCCATCGGGGCAACTCCTCAGGAACAACATCGATGAGGAGTGGGCGCAAACCATCAAAAAGTGTGAGGGTATTATCTCCTTTGACGCAGTCCTATGTCGCGGACCCCGGCACAATGTCGACTTATTTTCGTCGACGAACCAGACCCAACCGCCGCTGGATGGTGGGTTGCTGGGGCCATCGATCGCCACGGTAGCCTTAGGTCCCCAGGGCTGTGATAGCTGTCACACCTCGCCTGAAGGCCCGGCCATCTGGGGCCAATCAGGCCTCGAGCACTTTCCCCTCCTGGCGCCCGCCCCTCTTCACTCGTCCTCTGTCGTTGCTGCGAAGCGTCCTGTCCTATATCCTGACCAAAACCCGGCTCTTATTGCCCGCTGCACGGAATGCCTGACCAACCGTCGGTGCAACCGCTGTAACAAATGGTTCTGCTCCAGCTGTCTGCCACAGCCCGTTCGGATCACGGCCAACCTTTCGCCGCACCAAACGGCCGTTCAGGGACCTCGTAGTGGCACTCCGCCACCAGAACAGTTAGATTTGCAAACATTGGAACGTGGGGTTAGCAAGGACTGCTGGGAATGTGGTCCAACGGTAAGCAATGCGCGTATCCTTCGGGGTAGAGTTCCTTTCTGACCTTCAATTCAGTGTATGGCCTGCAAGATCGAGGTGGAGCGAACTTGTCAGAACTGCCGTGGAGAATATTGCATCGAGCATAACGAAGGTTGTTCGTTGTCTATGGTATGGCAGGTCCAACAACCGCAGTCCTTGCTGTTGAATATGAAACTGACATTGTGTTTAGTGTGACTGGTGTAATACAAGTGCACGCCACCGGTTGAGAGGGTTCTATTGATAACCTGTCTCCAACATATGGTAGTTATCATGCTACTGTTTCTCTCTCTCTCTCTGTTCCCTTTTTCCCTGTAAAACAAAGCGATGATTAGCCTTTCCTTGTTTTGGGCGTTAATCTCCACTGATATAATTTATATAGCATCATCTGTCAATGAATTCACTTAGCCACTAATGTAATTACTCCGTAGAGCTTCATCAACTTAGGGTCTGCTTACTCACCAGCACTGCTGACAACGACGGTATCTTCCAGAACGCACGCAACGTTTCTGTGCCGGTCATGCACTGCATCATTTCATCTATTGTGTTTTAAGATGTGATTCTCTATGCTCCTATCCCATCCACCCCCCCATCACCATCTCCTCCCCATCCATAATGGCTAGTATCGGAGGTAATGATGCCGCCGCCGAAGACTCCCTGCGCTGGTCGTCGCAGTTCACCGTCACGCCACCATCAGACACCCCGCGCCTCCCAGGCGATAAGATCACGCTCCCTCAACGAGCCCTCGAAGAGCTACTCGCCGTCGCTCCCATTAGAGAAGTAACCGCGCGCCTCCCTAACGCCAGCGCCAGCGCCCGCGCCCGCGTTCATGCACCAGATTTCGACCCGTTCAATCCGTACACGTTCGCCGCCGAGGCCCAAGCCCGCGAACAGCAGGACGTTAATACTATTGAGCGCCAGCACCAGCTGCCACATCCGCTGACGTTCCGCGTGGTGAACACGCAGAATGGGCGCGCAATATACGCTGGGATCCGCGAGTTTTCGGCGTCGGAGGGTGAGGTTGGACTTAGTGCGTTTCTGAGAGAGGCGCTTGGGATTGGGGTCGAGGCTGAGGCCGAGTTCAAGGCAACAGCTACGACGACCGTCACGGTGCATGCGAAGCAGCTGCCCAAAGGAACCTACGTGCGCCTGCGCCCGCTGGAAGCCGGCTATGACCCGGAGGATTGGAAGGCGTTGCTGGAGCGGTATCTGCGCGAGAACTTCACGACGCTGACCACGGGCGAGGTGTTGACGGTGACGGCCGGCCGGCGGCGGGACGAGTTGTTTCGGTTTCTGGTTGATAGGGTGGAACCCGAGGGCGATGGGATCTGTGTCGTGGATACGGATCTGGAGGTTGATATCCTGGCGTTGAATGAAGATCAGGCTAGGGAGACGCTGAAAAGGCGATTGGAGAAGGCTACTCGTGCGCCTGGGAGTGGAGCGGGTAGTTCGATTGGAGGAGTGCTGCGCCTTGAGGAGGCGGTTGCCGGGCAAGTTGTGCCGGGCGAGTATGTTGACTATGAGGTGCACGACCGGGGGCCCGAGGACAGTATAGCCGTCGAAGTCGATGGTGACGACGAAACCAGTGTTTGTCTTTTCGTCAGCCCTCTCTCATCCCGGCAGCGGAATCGGCCTAGGGACGATGAACATGTGTTTGGTGATTTTTCCAGTCGGCCGTCCAAGCGGATCAAGATCGCGTCTACCAACGTTGAGCTGGAGGGCGCAGAAGCTTTGTACGTATCGGTTCATGCGGCATCGACGCGAGACGGGACGAAGACGCCCGTGCCATACAAATTGCGCATTATGGCCAACCCAGCAGACTCGAAAGCCGATGCCGAAGAGGAGGATCCTGATTCCCACGAACCAGGTGACATACAATGCAAGAATTGTCTGCAGTGGGTGCCCGAAAGGACCCTGGTTCTACATGAAAATTTCTGTCTGCGGAATAACATCTTCTGTCCACAATGTCGCAACGTGTTCCAAAAGAGATCTCCGGAATGGCAGAACCACTGGCATTGCCCACACGATGACTCTTACGGCAACGATGCCGCAAGCAAAGAAAAACACGACACGGTCTTCCACAGGGCCTACTCGTGTCCCGCATGCGGGTTCGAAGCAGAGGGCATGCCTCGACTCGCGCAACACCGCACGACCGTCTGTCCAGGGAAACCGATCCTCTGTCGATTCTGCCACCTCGTGGTTCCGCAGCAAGCCGAGGGCGAACCCGACCTACACGACCCCGAAGTGCTCCTCTCCGGCCTCACTCCGCACGAACTCATCGACGGCGCGCGAACGACAGAATGCCACCTGTGCAACAAGATCATCCGCCTCCGCGACATGAACACCCACCTCCGCCACCACGACCTCGAACGGCTCTCACGACCGCCGCCGCGCATCTGCTTAAACCAGAACTGCGGCCGAACGCTGGACGTCCGCAGCGGCAGCAATACCAGCAGTAACGACTCGCTAGGTCTCTGCAGTATCTGCTACGGGCCGTTGTACGTAGACACATACGATCCAGAGGGCAAAGCGCTCCGCCGCCGCATCGAACGCCGCTACCTCTCGCAGATGATGACCGGCTGCGGGAAACCCTGGTGCCGGAACGAGTACTGCAAGACCGGGAAGCAACAGCAGCAGCAGCAGCAACAGCAACAGCAGCAACAATCCACAAGCGCAGCCACCATCCTCGCCACAATACGACCACTCATCAACGCCATCGCCTTCCACGCCGACACCCCCAACACGGCTCCGTTCTACTTCTGCACGGACCAGACTGGTCAGCAGCGGCGGATTCTGGCTGAGATGATGGCCGCTGAGAGTAGTGGTGCTGGTGCGAAGACGTATGATCTGGCGTGGTGCGTTGCGGCTGTGGAGGCCACCGGGGGGGATTTAGAGAAGGCGAGGGAGTGGTTGGAGCATTGGGCTCCGGCACGGGGCGAGTAACTGCATTTTACTTCGTCCGGAGTACGGAGAATCAGTCCTTTATTATCGGGTCTACAGAGTAGTACATGTAATTAGAGAATCGTCGATTCATAATGCTAAAATACTCGAGATCTCTCCACACAGACACGCACATACACAGTACGTCAGCTTACAGGCCAGGAACACTTTTTACCTGTCTGTACACAAAGGCAGATACTCTATAGTATACACTTAAGCAGCCCCCGTAGTAACCGCCAAAGAGCCACTCCCCCTAGACGAAAAGATCCCCATAATTCCAAAAACAACATAAAACAACGCCAACGGGTACGCCACCAAGCCGCGCATCCCGCGCATGCGCGCCACAGCACAGAACATGCCCGACGAGCTATACGTGCACCACCCCACGGCGGCAGTGGTCAAGAGATACCCGAACAAGGTATCCATGGGGAGCAGGATACCCATGAGACTCGTCATGACGAGCGGCAGGAAGCAGTAGCCCAGGACGCTGGCGGAGCGCGGGAAGGTGAGGGTTGCGGAGAAGTGGCCGATCGCGCCAGGGTCGTCGACGCCGGGAGGCGGCTTCATGTGCGGGTCGTAGTTTGTCGGGTCTGCTGCGGCATTGGCGGCTGCTACGGCTGCGGCGCTGGTGGTATCGAGGGCGGGAGACATGAGGCTGAGGATGAGGTGTAGGGCGACGGTGCCGAAGACGGCGACGCCGTAGATGTAGCCGTAGAAGACCTTGCCGGAGAGGAGGAGGAAGGTTCCGTATAGGACGATGTAGAGCAGGGCGCCGTAGAGGTCGCTGTCGTCCATGAGGTGTTGGTCGATGCGGGCGAAGGGGTTCAGCACAGTTAGGGTCTGGCCTGCCAGTTAGTTCACTTTCCCTTTCTTCTTCTTTTCTTCTCGTATATAGATGGATGATGGATTGTTTACCTTCATCCGGATATGCTCGAAATTCACCCCCAACTCCTCCAACAATGGCGGCTCCCCATCATACCCCTCCGTCCCGAACGCCGCCAACCACCCCGTCCTCAACCCGCCCTGCTCCCCCATCCGTCCACTAACGCCAGAACCGGCCGACGCTCCAAACCCCCCAAAACCACCACCGCCGCCGCCGCCGCCACCGTATGCCTGCGCGGCAGCTGGGTTAGGCGAGCCCGCGAAGCCGCCATATGCCGCTTGCGGGGGAGACGAGGGTCCACCGGCGCCGGCGCTGGGGTAGGAGCCGTAGGAGGAGGGGAAGAATTGGAGGTTTTGCGCGGAGGCTTGTCCGTAGGGTTGTTGGGGGTAGTATTGGGCCATTGCGGCCAGGAGGGAAGTGGTTCACTTGATGATTAGGGGACTGTTGGCCGCGGGGAGGTATGGGATCTTAGAGATTCCGAATGACAGAAGTTGGCGAAAAGCGAGAAGACATTCAAAGACTGGTGCCCCGGACTCCGTACAGAGTAAAGTCGGAGGTCGATGCGGTCAACTGTCAACTATGATGCTCTGACTAAGCCTCCGCTACGCAACTGGTCTAATGCTCTACCGTAGACCTATATACGGGTTGACTGAAGAAGACATGAGAAGCGAATGCGATTTAAACTAATTAATACAGGTTCTCTACAGGAAGTTAATGCCAATCCCCAGCTGCAATCCCTTCCGACCCTCTTCTCCCTTGCGCAGCACCAGCGGAAGAGAAAAGTTCAACTCAAACCTGGCAACGGGGTGCGCATACACAATTCCAAGTCCCGCTGCGACGCTGGGCAAACCATTCCCTAAGTCGGAGAGCGTAGAGATTGCAGCGTCCTGCACCTCACCGCTGGTGGTGGGAGCGCTCTTGTCCGAGGTCCGGAGAGGCAGCAGCCGGCCACCGTTCACAAAGGCTTGCAGCCGGAGGGGCTTTTCGGCTCCAACACGGGGCAGCGGGAAGAGGAGATTGGCGCTGCCAGCAGCGTACACATCGCCTCCCACGGCATCGGCCCCATCATGGGGTCCAAGACCACAGAGACGGAATCCACGAACATCCGTAGGTCCTCCAAGGAGGAAGCGATCATTGACGCGAGAGAGTTGAGGTCGGGAGCCCGAACCAAGTCCCAGAGGGTAGAGAAGACCGGCACGGAATCCAGTAGTGAAGCTGATCCCGCTGTCCCACTTGATTCCTGGGATCGGAATAGGCAGAGCCCCTTGCGATTCGATTTCGGATTTCCAGAACGCGACATCACCCTTTAATGGCCCCAGACCGGCCACTTCGTTGAATGTCTTGGCATAGTAGCCACAGGAGGGAAGCAGAGGGTTGTCTCGCTTGTCGTTAACCCAGCTGTGGAAGACACTGCTTTTCACGCTATCTCCAGCATCGGCTCGGACCGTTGGTGATGCCTGCTCGGCGAGTCCCGTTATCTGTCGCCAAAACCCGTTATAACCCAGCTCATGACGGTTTCCGGATTTGTTCACCCAACGGAGCTTGCCCCAGCCTCCTTTGATCGCCTCTTCATGGCTGGCCCAAGACTTCTGCGTCGAACTGGCAATTCCACCAACTTCGAACCGGAAGTCGGGATCGCTGAGTATAGGGGTCTCCAAAGCCGCCTGATATGCGGACCTTGTCCGGGTGCCCAAAGAAGCGTTCAGGTTCAGCGTCTCCGCTCCACCAAAGACATTGCGCCAAAGGAGGTTACCGTAAGCTGAACCCTCGACATTTCCCAGATCGGTACCTGTCTTCAGCAACAAACGCGACTTTTCCTTGACTGCGATATAGGCGTCGACTTTGGCCAACCCCGAAGCCAGGTCGATATCCGGCGATTGGTCGAGGTATACCTGGATTGGCTGTTGGAAGAGGTCTGTACAGAGCATTAGCCGGGATTCGTCCCATACAGATATATATACTCGATCAAAAAGGCGTCCGAACCGAATTTGCTGAGAGTTTCTGCACGCTCCGAGACTTCCCGCAGGGCCTCAGTGAGGGAGTATGGTCTACTTCGCTTCCCGTTCAGCACCGGGTGGAAGATTTTCTCCAGGAAGCCTCTGCGCGTGTGGTGTGCGTTAAGGACTTGGATGGACGAGATGGTACATGGTAGAGTCGAGTTTTGGTCGATCTAGTATCACGCACGGTCAACCGGATGTCCGATGTTGCCCAATCTTCGTATACCATTGGGGAAAGAATGGGGAAACACACCAATTCGCCAAGCCGTGTCTGAGCCTTCTGGTAAATCGCCCGAACCCTGTCATTCACAGCCTGCTGCTGTTCTTCCAGCACCTTTGGGTCACGTTGTTGGAGACGCTCGAAGATCTACTCAGAGGGGTAACAGCACGCATGCGCCGTGGTCAGTTAGGGGGGAAACTCAAATAACCACTCGGGAAACCGGTGGACGTGAAGGGAAGGTAAGCACGCACATTGTCATCCTCGGCAGATAGTGTGGAGGACATTGCGACAGCTGCAATGGCCAAAAGACCGTGTGGACGAGGCTTTCTCGATTCTCGATTTCTCGGATAACGATGGCTTTAGCGGAGGGAGCTGTTTGGCACGTGACCGCCCGTCCTGCAATTCTGGCCTTCGCCCGCGCCGTCACTGCTGGCCTTTTATCTGACATCCACGAGCGCGCTATTTTACCATTGACCAGTCTTTGTTATTGCTGTTATTGTTGTCGCTGGAGGGCACTCGCTACATTGGCGTCGTGATTTGTGTTTATTTGTGCCACTTATTTTCGAATTATTATCGTTGAGGCACATCCGGACGAACATGGCGACAAAAGCAGCATTCAAGCGGGTAAGTCGATCCTGGATATGGGACAAAGCCTATGAATCCTACGCAGTATTTGCTGACCACTGGGTAGCTTACCCGCGAATATCAAAACATCCAAAAGACCCCTCCCCCGTTTATCGTGGCACATCCCTCCGAGACAAACATTCTCGAGTCAGTAGTATAGATCGCCTCCTTTCCCTGGCGCAGAGCTAATATGACCCGATATAGGTGGCATTACATCCTTACGGGACCTCCAGGAACGCCTTATGAGAATGGCCAGTACTGGGGTACTTTGGTTTTTCCTCCGGAATACCCGTTCGCGCCCCCGGCGATTCGCATGCACACGCCCAGTGGTCGATTCCAGCCGTCCACGCGACTCTGCCTCAGCATCAGTGACTTTCACCCGAAATCGTTTAACCCGGCGTGGGAGGTATCGACGATTCTCATCGGACTGCTTTCTTTCATGACCAGTGAGGAGATGACGACAGGGAGCGTCAGTGCGTCAGAACCGGAACGAAGAGTGCTAGCAGCGCGATCGCGATGGTGGAATTCGACGGGTGGGGGATCTCATGTTCATGCGACTCCGGGAGTGACTCCCACGGCAAAGGGAATCAATAACGTCAAGGCGGGCGACGGCGGTTTAAAGTTTCGTACTGAATGGCCGGAACTGGACCAGGACAACTGGAAATGGATGAAAGACAACCGGATCGACACCACGACGGGCCAGCTCCTCCCAGACCCCAACGCTCCGGCGAACAAGTGTTCTCCGGAGACCAGTGCGCTGCGACGGCGCCCCAACGGCAGTGCCCCCCGATTTGGAACGGTCATGGAAGGGGGCCACGTCGCACGAGAGGCAGGGCAGAGTTGGGCGCAACGGAATAAGATTTGGATTGGCCTGGCTGTTTTATTTGGATATGCATTGCTTACGAGACTGGTCAATGATGTTCAAGGATAAGCAGTGTTCTTTCAATCCTCCTGCTTTGGCCATCTCTTTAGGGTTTCTTTGTCTGGTCAAAGTTCTGACTTTTTTGGGGGGGGTTCTTTTCCGAATGCGGTCTGTCAATCCTGTTAGGAGGGATGCATATTCTCTGGCGTCTTGAGAGGAAACGGCGTTTTTGTCTTTCGCTTTTGACTTTTCCTTCTTGTCATTACTCCCGGGAAATGGTGTACATATCTACTACTGCTACTAGTGCCAAACATTGCTTATTTCCAAGATATGGTGTGGTGCATGATTCAAGCCCCCCTCAAGTCGATGGTCTCATGGCATCTTCTGCCGTGAAATCATGACCTGAGAACAAAGAGTGACCTTTGATGCTGGTAAATAGGAACGATAAATCGTGCCATGAGGGCTGGCACTCTCGCTCGTTGGGATTTTGCTCCAGCTGGTGAGCCTCATCATCGACTGACGCTTTCCCTCTTCTCCCGGGTTGCCATCCCATCCCATCCCCCTGTGCTGTTGTCTCTTTGCTTTTCTTTTCTTCTCTTCTCTTCTCTTCTTCGTCCTCTTCCCTCGTGTTGATCGCTCGTTTTTGTCGGCTTCTTTTCGTCCCCGTCTGTCTTTATATCTCTCCATCTTCGTATCCTTCCACAACATCCCCGGCAGGATTCTGTGGTTCTCTCGTTCTCTGCCCTCCCGGTTTGTATCACCCGCGTCTTGTCGCTGGCAGTACATCTAGGTAGACAGTCAGTACCTGTTCTGTCATCGTGCAAGGTCTTTTTGTCCTCCCCTCTGCATGGCTGGCTGTCTGCGTCCGGCTGCAGGAAGTCGCCCCCGGATTCATCTCCAGGCGTAACCTGCGTCAGTGGTCTCTCGTTTCTTCTTTTGCTTTGTTTCAGCTGTACTTTTGATTTGGTGTTCTGATTTCCTACTGGCTTATGTCCCATCGGCTGCAATCATGGACAGCACGAATCATTACAATGCGGTGGGTGCTGGTGCTGGTGCTAGTGCCGGTGCCGGTACTACGACCTCGCCCTCTCATTCTCTACCTCCTGGTTGGTTTTCTTCTTTCTTTTTCAATTCCCCATGCTGGATGTCTCATTCTGGGCTTATTGTTGTCTTACGCGGTTCAACCTGTAACCTCCCCTCTTGAGCCCGCTGTGCAACGGTCCGTCTGGCGGTCGTTTGTAAATCGCTCTTCAGCTCTTCAGCTCTTCAGCTCCTCTGATCTCTTCCCCTTCTTCCATATTATTGCTTCTCACTGCGTCGTTTCTTCTTCTTCTGTGTCTCCCCTTCTTGTCAGATCTTTCAAAGCTAATCCACGGTTTTTGTGGGACCTCCTGTCAGCTCCACTGTCAGGCTCCATCACTCCCGTCGTCGATCAACCGACTTATACTTTCATTGACCACGACGATGATTTATGCTCCAAGAAGATCAAAAACTCAAGTTCTCGCAAGGCCATTCGCTCCCATGTTATGCGTGATGTTCGTCGTCGTGAACGTCTGGCCGGTTTGAAGCGTGGAACAAAACGCGATACTCAGGAAAAGCGTTCCCAGCCCAATGTCGCTTCCAAACCCGTCGAAGATTCGTCTACTGAACGCACCTCGGCTTGCTGGACCACCTCTCCGTCTTCCTCGTCTACCTCTTCGTCTTCCACCATTGAAGAGTTCGAGGCCGGTAGTGACCTCCTTATGTCGCGACCGATTTGGCAGCAACAACAACAACAGCAGCAGCAATCAACGTCGTGGAGTGCCGACTATTCGTCGACAGTATTAAGCCCAACCGCAAATGTACAGCCTAATACCACGACTTGGTTTCCGGCCCCTCAAAGACCCATGCGAAGCGCGGATTGTATCCCCACTGTGGTTGTCGAACTAATATATTACTGTAAGTCATGTCTTCGATTTTCCCTTCCCTGTGTTTGCATTTGATTGCTCACTGTCCCATAACTAGGGAGAAATGCCTTTGTCCCGGCGACATTTCCCAACGGACAAAATGCAATGCAACGTGCCGGCATGGGGCTCATGATCAAATCCGTGTTCTCTGACCCTGGTAGCTTTTTTGCTGTGATGTATATGTGTGCCGCGCATCGGGCTGTACTATCCGGACGCTTCTCTGCACCTCATGGCAGCGTGGATGATTCCGCGCGTACTTTGCATGACCCCGATTATTACATCTTGAAAGAAAGGTGCATTCGTGAGATGGAGGCTAAAGTGCGCGATCCCAACCAGGCAGTCAGCAATGAAGCCCTGGAGACGGTCATTGGTCTCTTGACAGGCGCGGTAAGGTTCCAGCTTTTTGAATACAAGCATTATTGAGTCAATTTGTTCTAACTCTTTCAAATCAATAGATTATCGTCGGTCTGTTCTCCGAAGTTCGAATACACCTCCAAGGTTTGAAACGCCTGGTGGAAATGCGGGGAGGGATTACATCCGGCAACATCCGTTGCTCCTCGATTTTGGCTGCGATTCTTGCGTATGTTGTTGTCATTGCAAACCCAGTAGCCGGCATCTGCTAACCACGGAATTAGGGTTGATGTGAAAGCTTCAGCGGGCCTCATGACCAAGCCGGTATTCCCATTGATCTGGGCTTCGAATCCGGTGCCGTCGCACGCTCGAGATCGGATTAAGCCATTGAACTGTTCTCAACTAGGTCGATTTGGCACGGCCTTCTATGCGAATCCGCTTATAAGCGGTACCTTACGACGGATCATTCACGTGCTTCGTGAAGTTGCTTTATACAGCGAAACTAATGAAACTGATCCCACCGCTCTCCTGCCCGAAGACCATACCTTCTTTCGCCTCCTTGCGTGCGAGGCTGAACACCAACTTCTCAGTTACGAATTTCCTGAGTCCCAAAGGACCCGCTTTCTCCCGCTGGGCTCCGGTCTTGAGCTTCACCCCGTTGAAGCGGTCATCAGGACGGCTGCCATTTGTTATATCAACCATTTCTTGATTGTCTCTCTCCCATCGTCGGGACTTGGTCGCGCGGTCGCGGATCACGTGAAGAAAGCCGTTGGCGGTTGTCTTGATGTGCTATCGCAATTGCCAGAGGACAATTACCCCCTTATCACATGGGCATTGTTTGTCGGAGCACGCGGCTCACTTGGCGAAGTCGGACACCAATGGTATGTTGAACGACTGGCTCGCATGATTTTGATCTGCGGTTGGTGTAGCTGGGATGAAGCAATGAATCATTTGTCCGGATATATTTATGTTCCCCATCTCCAGAATGAGCTCTGGGGAAACATTTGGAGTGAAATCATGGTTCTGCTTTTTCCGACCACGAACATCACTACGCAGGCGTAGGTCGGTGTCTGAAGCCTAAACCCCCTTCCTTTCTTCCTGTCCTCTTCTCCCTACTTAATATTCCTTGTCAATCTTGCCCTTTGGCCTGATGATCCGTCCGTACTGACTTCCCCATGTTGTTGTTTGTACATCAGAGTCAGGGGCGTTTGATGTAGTTTTTTCTTTCTTTTTTTTTCATGTCCATACAGTACAGAGCCTGTCATAATCATTTTTGTAGTTACAACGAATAGTTTGCATACCTTCACGAATCAATGGAAATCCACGACTACCATGTTTTAATCCGATTTTGTTAGGGCACAATCGTCGAGATAAGATAGGGTAATTATGACGCTTCTCATTGGCCACAGGGTCCTTATGTCATCCGCCCGAAGTTTTCTGCCTTTTACAGATGGCGCGACCATCCATGATTGTTGCCAGCACCGACGTCGCTGAGAAAACCGCCAGTGGAACGACCTAAATTTCACATCAACACACTCAACGATATTCAGAATGGGTTGGTTCTGGGCAGAATCCCACCCGAGGCCTTCGCCTGTGGCACCGAATCCGTTGGCATCGTCCGACGTCTCTCCTCCGGTAAGTGCATTGCGGACACACGCAAGAACAATCCAGGTTGTCTAAGGACTTATTATCTGCAGCCCGGTTGCCCGATGCATGCATCGAGCACTCTTCCGGCTCAACCGCCGCCAACCAAACAACAACCGGAACAAACCAGTGCCTGTCCCATCATGTCGACAGACTCACCATTCTACGCATCCCCGAAAAGCAGCACCACCAGTCCACAGCAGCAGCAACAACCGCTGGAAAACAAATCGACACTATTCAAGCTCAACCCTCTGAACTACATGTTCTCAGCAATCTCGCAAGAGCGCGCCCCCAACCAGACGGTTGACCTCCCCGTCGAGCGCGAACTCTCGTCAATACCCCGCGGCGATTCATCGGGCAACTGGGAGTACCCGTCGCCGCAGCAGATGTACAACGCGATGCTGCGGAAGGGGTTCACGGACACGCCACAGGATGCGGTGCAGTCGATGGTTGCGGTGCATAATTTCCTGAACGAGGGAGCGTGGAATGAGATCGTTGGGTGGGAGCGGATCTTCGGGAGCGGGTTGAAGCGGGGGTGGGAGAAGTGTAGACGCGGCGAGGAGAACATTGCCATGGATGCACTTCGAGAGGAAGTCCTAGGATCTGCTACGAGTCGTGGTCACGGTGACGGTGACAACGACGACGACGACGACGATGATGATAACACGCCGCGTCTGCTCCGGTTCCAGGGTCGACCGAAGGAACTGACTCCCAAAGCGCAGATAATGCAGGCGTTAGGATGGCTGTATCCAGCCAAATTTGAGTGAGTTCCCGTCCTTCAAATCCTTTGCAAGGTAAAGGACACACAAGCTGACAACCAACAGAACCAGCCCGCCCTTCGACCGTCACGACTGGTACGTAATGCGACAAACAGCCTCCGGCCCGAAAGAAATCCGCTACGTGATCGATTACTACTCGGGACCCCCGGAACCCACAGGAGAACCAGTGTTCTACCTCGACATCCGACCTGCTCTAGATACACCCACGGCGGCTGTCGAGCGGTTGATGAGATGGGGAGGAGACGTGTGGTGGCGGGCTAGTGGTGGTTCTGTCCGGGAGAAGGCTCAGAATTAACCCCGGTCCCCGTTGGTATGCTTCTATGGGCTTAATGATATACATGGGTTTCTTTTTTCTCCACTCTTCAGTGTTGTATATTTATTCAGATTGAACACGGGCGTCTGGGGGTTCTTTGGGTGATAGGAAGCTGGGCTCGTCATTTTTCTGCGTTGCTTAGGCGTATGCATATATTACATTTGATTCATGATGTTATTTAAACCCGCGATGGGTGGTCTGCCTGCATATAATACCTTATAACTATCTATCAAAGCTTAACATAAAATCGTTGAGTTACCAAACCGAATGACCAACCGTATACAGAGTACATATTTATATAGGTAGGTATACATCCGATCTAGATATTCGGCGACAATCTATCATACTTCACACACTGCTCGACGTTCTCGACACTAGTCTGCAGTAACGTGCGCGCTTCAAGACCGACCCAGACGCGCAGCATGGACGTATCGCCTGTGCGAACAGATTGCAGGAATGTAGCTCCCGATCCGATTTCGCGGAGGAGGGGGAGGGCGCTGTTAATGAATGAGTGTCAGTATTTTGTCTTCTCTTCTCTCGCATGTAGATATTTGGTTGGGCCAAGGGACAGGGACAGGGACAGGGACAGGGACAGGGGATTTTACCGCTTAAACAGATCCAAGTCCGGATCGAGACTCCGACCAATACCCTCCAAGAGGAGGATGGAGAGAATCACATTGACAAAGTCACCCTCAAGACGAACATGGTAGCCGCGGACTAGAGACAGGACCTCGCTGAGGATATCCCCGATCTTGACATTGCCCAGCGCGAAGGTCCGGGACTTGATGCTCAGGATCAAATGCTGCATTTTCAACGCAAAGACTTCGCGGTCGACCACTGCTTCTGGCTGCCGACATCGTTCGACCATGAGCTGGCCTGCTCGGTACCCGTCGAACTCTGCAACCGCGCGGAAGAGGTCGAGGAAGTTCCGCCGGTTGTTGTCGTTGAGCTGCGTGACTAGCCCCGTGTCGATGAAGATTAGTTGCGGGCGGTAGCCTTCGGCATTGAGTTGGTCGAGTGCGTTGTTCCAATCCTCCTTGTTGTGGAGGTGCGGCCTGAGACGCGTGAGGACGCCTTCTGTCACGTCAACTTCGGCCTTGGTTGGGGCTTCTGAGGCCCGCGTGCTCTTTCGAAGCGAGAGATCAAGTTCGCTGGGGCGGTAGAATCGGACCATGATGTTTCCTGGGTGCAGGTCCGCGTGGATGAAGTTGTCGATCAGTAGCATGTGGAGGAAGGCGTCCAGACCTTCGCTTGCTATTTCCTGTTGGTAGACTCCTCCTCCGAGCTCCATGAAGGTCGGCAACGGGATGCCTTGCGCGAATTCCTCGACCAGGACCTCGCGGGTGCTGTAATCCAAGTACGGATAGGGGAACCACGCGGTGGTGCGAGTCTTGAACTTCTCCCGGAAGATGGCAAGATTGGACGCTTCGATTCGAAGATCTAACTGAAGTTTCATCATCTCGCCGAATTGCGAGACTTCGTCTGGCAACGACAGCCAGTGCATCGTAGGAATGGCATTGATCAAAGACGCAAAGAATGTCATGATCCTCAGGTCTCTCCGGATCACACGCTCGACCTTCGGATGAAGCACCTTGACTGCAACATATGATGAAGGAACCCGTTGAGGGGAACTCTTAACCAGCACATCGACATTCTTCTTGACTTTACGCCGTAAGCTCTGGGGTTCAGAACCCGAGAGATCTTTTTCTGCAGTAGCCAGATCCCGTTTCAGCTTCGCCTTGTAGACCTGCGCAATTGCGCCAACGCCAAGAGGTTCCTCGTGGAACTCTTCGAAGATCCGGTCAAATGGGAGTCCGCTGAAAGCCTTTCTGATGATTTTCTTTGTCTCGCGTAGCGGATGTGCGGGAGCATTGGAATGTAGAGAGGACATAATGCTGCACAATTCCGGAGGGAAGATATCGGTACGGGATGCTGCCCATTGTCCAAGCTGCGGGAATCCAAGTAAGTAAGCTTGTATTCCGTATGCTTCGCAAGAAGACTGAGACCACCCACCTTGATAAACGCCGGGCCAGCGCGCTCCATCGACCTGACCAAGAATTGAAACCACCATAATGTCCCCGTCCGTTCCCCGCCGCGCTCTTGTACCCGCTTTCCAATCCAGACAGCCGGGAACGTGAGAATGACAGGCATGAAGATAAGAACCAAATGGGCGAATCGAAACCCGGTTGCAATCGGATCATACACATAGCAATAACACCAAACGTATAGTGATTGACGTAACCTTGTCAGCCCCTTCGCATCCTCTGCAACGCTCTTCCGGATCTCCTCGCGCGAGACCTCCAACATCTGCATCTCTCCTGTCTTCTCACTTCCGTCTCCGCCCTCTGCCAACTCCAGGAAGGCCCCGGGAGTCAAAGCAGCCCATAATACCGTTCTGACGACAGGCGTCTTACCACCACCCTTTCCTGAAGATGATCTGCCGAATCGGCCTCGCGGCCATGACGGTGGACGGGCGAAGAGGCGTAGTCGCGGAGGAGAGCGGGACAACAGCTGCGGACTTCCACCACGGAGGTTCAGACAGAAACGGCCAAAGAGGACGGCCGTCCTCATGTTCTCATACAAACGTGGCGCCTCTCAAAGGCCGGTGAGATCATTGATGGGCAAATGAAGGGCTCTGTAGGGAGATAGATGAAGCCATGGGGGTTGTGGGCGTGCAATTGTACTTGTAGATGCGCAAACCGGAGCTGGAAATTCGGCCACTCGGAGCCGCACGTGGTATGAGGTCATCGCCGGCATCATCACGTGTCGTCCTACATCTATATCTACGACGAATGGCTAGTGACAAGAAAATAAGCATGAGTCCTTTGGTAAATCCCTTCTTTGACATAAATACATGCATTTCCTATCGTTCCCGCTCAGTTGTCCTGGCTTTCCTTCAAATGTCGTGGCACATGGTTCTTCATTAGACCCTCGAGCGAGTCTCTCATCTCTTCTGGAAGCCTATCCGGCTGTAACATAGTTAGCAATCCATCTATCTCTAAAAAGGGAAGAAATTGTGTCAGCGTACATGCTTCTTGAGTAGTTCCTGGACCAAAATAATGAGATTGTCGCGATCCTTGGCCTGCTTCAACTTGCCAGTTTCGTCTGTCGGATCCGCATCATCTGTGCTGAAGATCTTTTCAAGCAGTGGGAGCACATCCCGCAAACATTCCACAGCAGCCGAACCGCCCTTTTCGTTGGTTGCCATTAATGTCAGAGCAAACCAGCCTTCACTCCGGACAACGGGCCACTGGTCTTGCATGATCATGGCGGCTATCGGACGTGAAATAGTACTGTGCAAAGAGAAAAGACGGTCCAGTAAGACATTGGCTAAATCGGCTCTGTCGTGCGATTCACGAGTCATCGGGCTGAGGGTGCGACAGATAGAAGCGACAATCCGCCCGATCTCAGTCTTGATTGGGGCGGAATCTGTTTTGCCAAAAAGAGCGAGGAGCAGAGACAGATAAGTCAGCTTGACTATTGGTTCATCGCCGCCAACTGGAAGTATTTCCAGTAGCCTTGACACATTCTCGATCGACGATCTGATCAACTGGCGTGCGATGCTAGTGGCGGCAAACTGAACCTGAGGGACCGTATCGTATTCCCATAGACGTGCAATCGCAGGGACTAGACCGGCTTCACCTAAAGACTGCTTGTTGTTCCCAGCAATTGCCAGATTTTTCAGGAAACTGAGCGAGCCATGAAGAACGCTTCCTCTCGCATCGCTGTTGAGGATCGATATCAACTCCTTATGCAGGCCCAAATCGTGGACCATTATCTCGCAAACCTCGTCTGACCGTGCCAAGTTGCCTAGCATGACACATGCGCATATTTGAAGTTGATCTTTGCCGGACGTCAGCCATAACTTCAGGCTTTGTATCAATGACGAGTCAAGCGGGTAGAACTTGGCGAATGATTCTGAACCTGAAACCTCTGCCAATGCCTGGTTGATCTTCAGTTGCAATTGCACCAGTAACTTCGCCTCTTCAACGGATGAAGGGTCCACGTTGACGGAAAACGACCGTTGAAGAACTGACAACAAGCCCTCTACAATGCCATTCGACATGCAGACATTCTGGAATCGTTCATTCTCGAGGTACTTCATGAGGCTGTTAACAAGGCAGGAAAACTTGGGCAAAGTGATTTCTTCGTCAAGTGCCAGTTCCGTTAGAAGCAGGATAGTCCCGTCAGGAGATCGCTCGACTCCTTTTCCTATACATCATAATCAGAGGCTTCCCTACGGAAATGACAAGAGGACCATACCTTGTTCTGCAGTAAGTTCTATAAGCTCGTAGGCAAAATCAAGTAATGCCTCATTTTCAGAGAGCACACCATCTTTGATCAGCTTCAACAGTACATACGCAATCCGATTTTCAGCTGCTTGAGTCTGGCCCGGCTCTGTAACCTTGGTTAGCAGATATATCATGACATTGTAGGCGCAGACTCACCAAAGTCCATGCACGTATTGTAAACCACAGGTATCACCAGGTGGGTAAGTCCCGGATTCAAAAAGCGACGAATGACAGCGAGTGTATAATTGTCCCTTGTTACAATTGACCTATTCTCATCTGAGTAGGGTTAGTATTCCAGTAGTAAAAGGGGCAGCAACAGAGAAGCTGGACATGTCTCACCTGTGTCGGCACAAGAGTTACCAACCAGGCGTAAAGAATGTGGCAGAAGACCATTATCAACAACTTCAGTCGAAGCAATTAAGCGGAGAAAGAAATCTAAGATCCCAGTCTGTCCGTACGGCCCTCGTCGCGATGCTAAAGGATACGGTCAGTCATAACAAATGTCTTCGTTGCTGACAAGCTCAGTCGAACTCACGATTCCTACTCCCATTTGCCAGGATATCGGCTGCTTGCACCAAATACTCTGAGTTGCTCTGCCACAGCTTATCCAGAATGGCGCGTACATCCTTGAGAGCTTCATCTGCTCCCTCCGAGTTCCTGAAAGCGTCTTGCAGCGATAAGAACAGATTTGCTTGCTCTTCTGCTGACAAAGGCTCGGTTCCTCCGGCTGGCAAGGATGGAGGCGAGATAGTTGACTCGGAGAGAACCTGCTCCAGAGAGGGACAGTCGACTGCCCGATGCTTTCGGACGTTCACCTGCATGTCTGGAGTAGTCTCAAGTCCAGGCTCGTTGGCGGTATTCAGTTCATTTGGGGCGCTCATGCTTTAAAAATTGCCGCAGTTCCTTGGTAATGATATATAGAAAAAAGCAAATATCCAGAAGATGTTCGGAATTGCTTTTTGAGATAGGACAAAGCAATGTTTATTCACAGTGCCAACAATTCAGAAACGAGAAATAGAGCAGCAATGTCTCTTGTACGGTGAAAGAGAAGGTCCGTCCTCTCTCTAGGACAATCTAGAAGAGATAGAGATATGTCTACCAGTCAAAGGATTGAATCATAGCGGTGAATATGGGGCGTATGAAGTATGCCAGGGCGATAGTCGTGATGGACAGTTCAGGGATCAAATGACATATTGTGGCCTGAGGGTTTTAAGGCACCAAATTCCCAATACGGTATTTTCGAATACTGTACGAATACCTCGAGACCTTCCCGTTCCGTTTTCGGATCGACTCAGCGCCGCTTTTTGCTCACTGAGCAGCCCGGAGCGTATGGGGAGAGGGCGGTGCGTGCCCGAAGTGATCAGGGAACTTGTCGCCACACCCAAACAAGCAGTCAAATAAAACGCGCAAAGCCAAGCCTACCCGCTTGATGTACTACGTACTAGTGGTGGCATAGTAGCAAAACGTCTCCATCCTACGACTTTGTCCACTGTGCAGGTAACTAATGCTGCCTGTCACTTCCTGGCGAGGTTGACCACATACACCGACGTCAATTGTGCTAACTCAGTGGCTTTCAGCCTGGTTTTCATGAAATGCTGTAACCTCGCCATGGATGTACATCATTTCTAACTGGCCACTCTATGATTTAAGACCGATTGCAGCATGCAATGGCACGTGGTCTTGGGGCAATGCTTGCAGTTTTTCCTTTGTTTTATGTCCTTGTTGATGGAGCTTGTTTCAGAAGGTATATGAGGACAAGACGGGCGAGACAACCGGATGGAATCTATGGCGTATGGAGGCAGTCTTGTTTCGAGTATGAATAGAGGGTTTGTGAATGTTGGCTTTCCTGCGAGGGGTTGGACGGATAGCTTGCCCAGCGTTGAGTTACTGGAGCACATTTTGCTTGACGGGCCTTGTCGCTTTGGCCTCACTGTTAGACCTTATCGTATCAGACTTCATACTATGATTCTTGTTGATGCCATCGGCCGCTATGGCCCGTCGTAGGTCGCTGGATCAGGAAGGGCATTTTGTACTATTTAATTCAATTTACAGCACGCCAGATAGATGACTTGCTGGCGTGGAAAATCTGTCAGGTTATATACTAGCCATCAATCGCCATTCTGGAACTAGATACTCAACTATAGTCTCAATCAACCATCCTCATCCTGACCCAGAGAGTGCTCTGTGAGAGTACTGCCCATCCAAAATCTTTGTAGCCTCATGATTCCCCGTTTCCACCGCTAGATCCCTCGCAGTCTTCCCATGAAAATCTCTCAATCCAGCGTCAATCCCCTTCTCCAACAGAAACCGCACACAACCAAGTGCATTGGACCTAACCGCGCAATGCAGTGCTGTCTCCATTGTCTCCTCCCTCCATGACTCCATGCCTGAAAACTCGTGTTTCCGTTGGTTTATATCAATTCCAGTTTTCTCCAGCAACCATGCAAGGACCTTGATGCGCTCCTCCTCTGTGCTGTAGCCTACACCACCATGCGCGGCGCAGTGTAAAGCGTTGCTACGACGGAAGTCACCGCCGTGTGCGGCCAGGAGCTCTAGTACCGGGATGGAGGCATATTCACC
The DNA here is from genome assembly GCA_003004525.2 of Aspergillus sp. MA 6038. NCBI lineage: Eukaryota > Fungi > Ascomycota > Eurotiomycetes > Eurotiales > Aspergillaceae > Aspergillus > Aspergillus sp. MA 6038. The sequence goes on along the minus strand of PQME02000107.1, from coordinate 14,419 downwards.
AGCATGGCTGAGCACGTCAATGTTTTTCCCGATGCTTTGGGAGTTGGGGTCTGCACCGTGGGTGAGGCACCACCGAACACGGGGTTCACTGTTGACGACCTTTCTGCTTCCATTAGCAACCATGCGCTTGCGTTATGGTCTCTAAGGAAAGATCAGAGACGCTACCTTAAGATTGAACATTGATACGCCGACACCGGCTCATTAATATCCCACCCAAACTCCTGGAAAAGCTCCAACACAGCAAATGAATATGTCGCCATTGCCCTCCGCACAGCAAACCTCGAGACCGGCCACCGCCGTACCTCAAGTAGATACCGGATAACATTTACCTGATCCTTCTTCGCAGCCTGGATCATCAACCGATTGAGCATGAAGTAGATGGGGTCGATTTTTTCCGGCTCCCGGTCCGGACCGGGGGGGAATGGAAGGTCCAATGCCTGATGCACCTCCCCTATTTCTGCTTGACATGGCTTGAAGCCTAGATGCTCTTCGAGGGAGATGCTGCTATTCATGTGTTGTGATTCCCATTGCGAAAGTTGGGCTTGAAGACGCGGGAGGTCGCCATCGTTGGCACTCACTTCCATTTCATACCCGAGGGAGTTGGTGGAAGTCATTGTATATTAGCTAGCCCGGATAATCGTAGTACTCTGTATAATGGTAGTATTCATAGAAAAGGTAAACGTCCTTTTGAATGGTTATTGGCCCCCACGGATCATGTGATTTTACCCCTTGTCTGTCAGGCATACAATGCAATACCCTCGACGATCAAAAGTGAGACTTGCACAGCCATAGAAGGAGTGACGTTTCTAATTTTGCACACAGGCTGCTTCTGTGTATACCGCCATAATCAACCCCTGTCAGATGTATAAGACCATCTTGCAGTGCCCTGCGCTAGACATGCATTGATCAACACGTCAAGTCAGCCCTAGTAGCCGGGCCCCAGATGCCCGCGCTATCGTCTCTCAAGATGCAGAAAGATGCAACGGCAATACATAGCGAAGCAAGTGCAGAGAGGCTAAATGAACTCAGTAATGATGCGTGGATAGTTATGGGGGCTAAACAGCCGTGGGGTCGGGCCTGGGATTATGGAGGAAGCAAAATATATAAACCCTATTTGAGCTCGAGGAAAAGAGAGTATTCATCCCAACTTTGCCATCATGGACTCCTACACCGGAAAAAGCAGACTACTTGTCCTACTATTTTTCGTCCTCTCCTGGATCACGCTCTGCCTATCAGCGCCAACGCCAGCAGCGTAAGTATCAGCTGTTAGAGACTATACCCACTAGCTAACACCAATCAATCAGCAACTTCCTAAACACCGTAAACAACACCGGCACCGACTATGCCATCGACACCCTTGAAAAACGCGGCAGCAACTTCAACAAATGGGAACAGATGACCTCAGACCTCAACAGGGCCAAGAGGGTCGATGTGAACAAGGAGGAATTCCAAGGCTTCAGCGGCGGTTCAACCATCTTTGGCAGTACCGGGTTTGAGAGCTGTGTTGGAATCGTTGTTGCGGCCAAAGAAGGCGCCATCATCGGTCACTACAACCCATCCGTGAACGACCTGAACAGGGCCAAAGCCAACATTCCCAAATTGTTCAAGGAGCACCAGGCTAAGCTTTCGGGCGGCAAGGCATATGTCTATGCCAGTGTGCAGCCGTATAAGCCGGATCAGTTTGTCGATGCATCTCTCATTACTGAGGCGGAAAATATAGTCAAGAATGAGCTTAAGATGCAGCCAAATGTTGTGAAGTATACGGAAGCATCGGCCCTGGCCATGGACGAGAATGATGAGATCCGCGATTGTGACTTTGAGGGTGCTGAGATGTCAGGCCTGGTTCGAATTATTGGGGGTGGAGGCAAGGAGCCGCAGGTTGACTTTGTCACGCATAATATGCAGTTGAACCCTTAGCTGTCTTATGTTGTTGTGTTGTCGTTGTTGTTGTTGCTGCTTTGTCTCTTGTTTATAGCCTGTGCTCTCAATATGCGTGTCTTTAATAACATTGTGGTTCCACCGTCCTGGAAATGACTTTTGGTAGATGCGTCTATGTCCCAGATAGAAGAATATTCCTCTAACCTTCTAGAGTAGGCTTGTAAATCTTCTGAAGCTGGCAAGTCGTGCATATTTGGCAGAATGTTTGCCCTTTGTTGTACATGTTGTTGGTAAGGCTTCTTTTGTCCAACATGATATGCTGGTAACATACCACTCTCTGGGTGAAATTGTGATTTTGGGAATGGAGGTACAAGAATGGTCACATTGGCCCTGTTTTACCGGTCTGTTGAAACGGTGGCGTAGGGAATAACAGTTGGAAGATAATATACCTCAACCAACTCACGTTCAATCCACTGAAACGGTTAGGAAAGCATTCATTCGAGGGAGCAAGTGAGCTTACGTAGTAAAGGTTGGTCTGATCATGGGAAGAAATCTTGTCTCCAGTTTCAAGGAAGAAACCCGGGACGAACACCTGGGCCCAGACTAAAATTGTGTGCATTGTTGGGCGTCTATAGAAGCAAGCATGTCCATTATAGACTCAATGAGTCAATGGATAAACTCTTTGAGTTCCTCAAGTGTTGGAGCCAGATGCCCCTCTCCGATCTTATAGCCTTCAGGCATGTTCTTTTCCTCAATGAGAAACCTGAAAAATGAATGTGAGCAGAACAGCTTAAATCTGAAGGACGTAGAAATGTACTCCTTGTACTTGCACATCCTTTCTCTAGACCTCTCTTTAGTCTTCGTTGATGCTCTCCGCTCCTGGTTCATTTAGCATCTTTCTATCGATGGGTATTTGCATTATATCCCCAGTCTTGACAAAGTTCATGGCGCGCTGTTCTTTTCAAACTGGGAGGCCTTCCATGAGTTGGAGAATGTAGGGCCATTTTGGATGCTGTGATTGAGGTTGAATGAATATGAGTGCAGAAGTCATAAAGGGAGATGTAGCAGACAATGCATGCAAGATAAGATCTTAAGAATGAGCAGTAAGAGTGAATAGAATCAAGGTGTGTATGCTATATTTATATTTGAAATCAGGCACTCCCTTCCAATCCAACCGGAAAGCATGCCTGAGATAGCAATCAGGTGCAGTGGCCAACTTGAGTTACTCAGTTCTTGTCTTCGTGATGTCCTCGCAGACGTGATGGGCTGTGTCATGGATTGGGAAGCTTTAGTCTGTACGTACTTTAGAGACCTAGCAGTAGCCACATGAAAGAAAACATGGAGAAAGGAGAAACTGTCCCCAAATCACTCATTAAGCCTCTAAAGGTCTCTGGGATTGGACAGAGCAGCAGTGCATGCATGGTGAGCAATCAGTGAGTGGCTCAGAGTGCTCACAGAGCACATGCTGCCCTCATACAGAGTAAAAGCAGCGGCATCCGTATGCGGACAGAAATTGCAGAAAAACATCAGTTATACACTACTGTTGACCATGAGTCCATAAGGGGCGGGGGGAGAAAATTAAGAAAATAAAAATAAAAACTACATCCAGTAATACTATCTGTCAAAATAAAAAGGGGAAACGTCCAGGTCTCAGCGTCATTTGTTAAATGCCAACCAAAATGCATGCGGAATGGGCCAATCTCAATACGGCGACCACCGCGGCCACAAGACGCAACAGCCTGCAGGAGAAACGACGTACAGAGTACATACCACCGCAGCAGCAGCAATCGGCAGTACAACTCTAGAGATCAGTCGCTGAAGAACTACAACTGATCTGTGCACTTTCCACGCCTGAGATTAATTCTCCTTTGGCTTCTCGTGCCCGATCAATTGCTTATACGCGGTTCATCATGACGCGCGCTCAGCAAACACTCTCGGTCCTGCTGCTGGTCTCCTCGGTATGTTTTTGCATGAGGAAACTAACTACTGATATAGCGAGTGATGTTGAACCTTGCTAACACCATGGGTTTTCGACTCCGATTTCTAGCTCTACCTCGTCCTCTACCTGGGTCTTGTCCCCCTAAATGAGACCGTCCAGAAAGAAGTCATCCCCGTCGTACGTTTACACACCTTCCTTTCTTGCCCTGCCCCCTTTTCCCTAAATCCGCATCGAATGGACTTACACTGACAACGCTTTGCTTCCCTTGATAATAGCTCCCGTTCTACGCCCTGATATCCTTCGGATGCTACCTTCTCGGCCGGCTGGGCGTGGCGATCTTGACCTTCAACGACGTCCCCGAGGCGCACGATGAATTGCAGAAAGAGATCGAGCTTGCTAAGGCCGATTTGCGCCGGGGGAATGTCGATGTTGACTAAGGGGTCGCTTTTGTCGTCTTCTGTTTGATTGCCCGCAGTTTGGTTGGGATTTGACAATCAGGGTTGTTGCTTCTCTTTTCTTCTTCTTGTCTTTGTTGTTATTTGCTGGGTTTGAGCGTGTATGTGTCTCGGTTGGGTGGGTAATTAGTACTACTATGTGCTGGGTTTATATCAATAACAAAAGGTCTGAGTACTGCCCAAGTAGCTAATTCTAGATTTTCTGTGACGATTGTCCAATACCTTTGTACATTTGAATTGGCAGTAACCCATAGCTCCGACGAGACTGGACTAACTCCTGAACAAATGCATACCCTATTGCCACCTCTAGTTCCCAAGTTCCCCAAAGAAATGAGCAAGATATGAGCTAGCGACCGGGATCTGCCGTTCGTATTTGAGCACGACCAAACCTTCTCGGCCCATTTTCTCTTTATTTTGAGAAAATGATTTGAAGATTTCGTGACAAGACATTCCCAACACATGTATGCGCAGCGACGTGGAACAACCGAATGGACTTGAAAATCAAGGGTATATGAGCGAGGAGCGGGAACCCGATGTAATATCAAGTGAGAGGGCTCTCCTTGGCCAAGCGGTCATGTTCGTCGATATCCCTGTTCGAGGCAAATTAGCAACCGATGTCCAATAAAAATTCGTATATCAGTTCACTGAATCACATACTTGGCTTCCCATGGATAGCAGATCCATACGTCTTCAGTTGTCAGAGATGCATAGTAGTGTCCTGTTTCCATCATCTCTGCAGGCAACTGGCCCTTCTTCACCTTGTTCTTGTTCTACTGGAAGTTAGCAACCCACCTCCATACCAAAATCGAACGCTCTTTCGCAACGCGTTCCAGGGGCCACCTACGTGAAGCACAAACACAAAAAAGTTGGTTTTTTCGCCCTCGCGTCCCAGCTTCTTCTGGGCATTCTGCACATCTTTCTGGAGCTCCCGCACGGCGTATTCCAGCGTCGTCCGGGTGTCATCGACCTCATCAACAATAAGGATATTCTTGCCAATCAGGTTGTTCATCTCCAGGGAACTCAGATCCAGCCATTGTGTGCGGGTGACTTTGGTACCGGGGACTTCTTCGGCATCCCCGCGGCCCAAGTCTTCGTACAGCGAGAGACCGATAGCCTGGATGGGGATGTTAGGCTGGCCGGGGCGTTTCAGAAACGAGCTGATCGACACAACGCGCAGAGTTAGTTACGCAATGTTGTTTGAGTGTGCGACTGTGCCTTGTGAGACATACCGGATGATGCGGGCGGGAACGTAACCACCACCACCAATGGCGATCATAAGGTTGGGTTGGAATACATCCAGGATATTCGCAGCGGCGGTTTGGCAGAGCTTGTGCACCTGTTGCAGGGTAACGGTAAAATCAGTTAGTTCATCTGCGAATCCTCAAAAGAGAAGACAACTCCGACGCGTCTAGAACAGACATCATTGGCGGAGAGTGGCAGGGAAGAAGCCACCATACCTGGTTATAAGTGACATAGAATCGCGACGACATCTTGACGGCCAGAGTAATCAGTCCAGTCCGGGGATTGTGAAGCAGAAGAGGATGAAGAGGCAAGGAAAAAAAGATCAAGTAAAAATTCCTGGTGGGGCGGCGAATCAGCGATAAGAATCCAAGGCCATGTATGATATGCGCGGTATGAGGACCAAACACGGGACTGGGGTTTCTATAGCCAGAATAATGCGTAGCCGGGAGAAAAAAATATTATTCTTCATTTGTCTTTCTGCCTTTCTGCCTAGCCAAGTCAACTAGCACGACCTGCCTGTCGTGGATGGGATGTTCGGCCGATCAGGTCGACTCCCACCTGTCAAGACGGAACTGGCCGAAACAGCCTGCAGGCGTAGTGGCACGTGAGTGGATCCCCGCGTCGACAAGTATAAGGGCTTTTCTTTTATGCTTCTTCTATGTATGTGTACAGTGCTTTTATATATGGCTATTAAACATCTGCTTGACGGCTAGGATTCTCGGGTTGTACCAGATTCATCTCGAATCCTCCCTCGTCCTTGTCCTCACCCTTCTGAGGCCACATGATCTGACGGTGGACAATCGCCCGGATCATCATGCAAAACACAAAGATATACATCAAAATAAGTGGAAAGACCATTACACATCCAACAATCAGAATTGGCTTGCATGAGAATGCATTGCCAATGGCAAAGGTGGCCGTGACAAGTGCCGTGTTGGGGAAGACGAATGAGAACCATCCCATTGTGAAGATCATCCGGCCCGGTCCGATAAATGACAAGTGCGCGAAACTGGCGATAAAGAAGAAGAAAATCGCCAGCCTAGATGGGGCGGTTTAGTAGTCAGTTCTGGACTTGCAGCCGGAGAATGAGTGATGTACTTACCCCCATAGCCATAATGCACTGAAGTTGACAACGACCTTCAAAATATCCGCAGCCAGAGGTCCATTGCCCATAAAGTCAGCGGGGAAGCATCTCTTTGCTTCGGCTGCCATATTCACAAGCCCCGAAACGGTAAAAGCGCTAGGGCCGACTGAAACGAACATCCCGGGTCGCACATTTCCCTTGGGTAGCTTCTGGGACATCAGCCTATAGATGAAGGCCGAGTATACCATCAGAGAGACCAGGAACCCAACACCTTGGATAGTGGTTCCGCCAATGATGATGGGCAAGCTGCGATAGGGTGCGAGTTTAGCGCTCAGGATGCCAGCATGGGGCCCAATAATCAACATGGGATATGCTGGGAAAATCCAGATCGGTGTCATCTGGGCTATGGTAAATGTCTGTGTAGACCACCTGATATCGATCAGTCGGTAGTTAATAGGGGACAGTCGACAGGAAATTGAACGCACAGAAGAAGGTATATTCCCGCCGAGAAGATTACTGCTAAGATGGCGTCAATCCAAAACAGAATTCCTACTGCTTTGGCCAGCCAATAACCTGTATTTTCCGGTCCATATTGAGAGATATTGATCAGGATGGTCCCGAAGGAGACGATAGATGCAGGAACAAACAACGATTCTGTTGGATGCAAAAATGACGCCTTGAAGGTATACGGGTATAAATAGAACCGGGTAAGCAACAAAGCCCAAATAATGAGATATAACACAATGTCGAATAGGAAGACAATAATGCCAATTGTGTCGAGGCCTCGGAATCTAAACGGGACTAATAACAGACACAATGTCAGTATGACCAAGAGGCAGCAGGAAGATATAAAACTGACCGGAATACAATACGTTTGCAATCCCTCCTGTCGCCATGGTCAAAGTGAAAAAGGCCCAAGTGAAGTGGCGGATTCGCTGTTTCCAGCTGAGGCCAAGGACGGACGATTCCTCGCTTTCCCTGCTTTCCGCCGGGCCTATTGACCCATCATTTTGGAATTTCTTTCTCTGTCTCGACGATTCCTGGCCCGTTCGGGGAGACGGTCCTTGGACCGATTCCAGAGCCGATGTATGGATCCGGCGCAACACTTGGGGTGTCGGCGGGTATACAGAGTTGCCGATGCTGTCTGTTGACAGATCGAACTCTGCGTCCTCGAACGTAGGGGTACGATAGCCCTCTTCCCCAGGGATTCTCATATGCCTGGGGACTGAGTCGTGCGACAGAGCCATTGCCATAATCGTTGTACAGACGTCAACCGTGAGTCCAGAGGTAACAACAGCCCGCGTCAAGAAGAAAGCCCAACAGTCGGGCTCTAAGTCGTGTTAAACAACGACGGATCTCATTGTGCGATGCATTGAGACCATTCGAACAATGTTGCAGAAGAAATGGCCGTAGTTGTACCGGCGAGAGGGATAGATTAAAGCCAATTCTCGGAATACCGGCACAAGGTATGCAAACATGGGAACAGAGTCGAATACCCGATGAGCGGTCAATCCAACGACCGCGTTCTTCTCTTTTTTCTAGGGTAATATTTTAATGCAATAATGTATGGCTTTGACTGCAGGACTACTCCTGTAACTAGTGGCGTGAGGTTGATGATTCCGCCATGATTCCGTGATTATGAGCGACAGCCGTGCCTCTGATTGGGTCCGTTGGTTTGCCGAGGCTCAACGGTCGGGTTGACCCCTTCTTGTAAAGCACTTCATCTATGTACAGTACGGAGTCTTTGATTATTCTCAGTGCTGCCCGCGCGTTGAAAAGACTGTAATCTCCTGTTGACTGGACTGAAACGATGGCTGCAGTCACGGATATTCGCCAGTCCGTGCTCATCACGGGGTGAGTTGCCCTCCGCCGCCTGTACACAGTACGCGTCTGCGGAGGTCTTCCAAGTGGCTGATCTATTGCTACTATTATAGCTGCTCTCCCGGGGGAATCGGCAACTCTCTCGCGCGCGAGTTCCATCGAAATGGTCTACGGGTGTTTGCAACAGCCCGGGATGCGGCAGCAATTGAGGACCTGCAAACCCTAGGAATCGAGACTCTATCCCTTGTCGTAGATGATGAACAGAGCGTTCAGTCATGCTATGTTGAGATGGAGCGCAGACTTGGGGAGAATGGATTGGATTATTTGGTGAACAATGCGTGAGTATAGGATCCCTGTTGTCAGTTTATCTGTACTAATCCTGCTACAGAGGCCGGAGTATGTATATATGTATACCGTCATATATATATGGAGATGATTCTTAACTGTTTATAGATTATACTGTGCCTGCTATGGAAGCCACACTTCCAGAGGCTCGTCAGACTTTTGAGACCAACTTTTTCTCCGTCATTCTCATCTGCCAAAAATTTCTACCGTTGCTCATCAAGGCCAAGGGAACAATCGTGCAGATTGGGTCCATTGCAGGCGTGAGTACCATTATCTGTGTCGATGGCATAGTCAAGAGTTAACCTGTGCAGGTCATTCCCTATGTGTTTGGGTCTGTGTACAATGCCTCCAAGGCCGCCCTACACTCGTGGAGTGATTCCCTGCGGGTGGAATTGGCACCATTCGGGTAGGTCACCTTCTTCCACGTTATCTGAGAATAACCAGTTGACAGTATGCCATTGCAGTGTTAATGTTACAACGGTCGTAACAGGTGGTGTGCAATCCCGCATTGCTCGCACCGACCGTACCCTCAAGCCAAACTCCATCTACGCCCCGATTGAAGAGGAATATTTGCGCCGGGTGAAACATAGCCAAGACGGTGCCATGCCAAATGCTGCATATGCTCGGAGTGTAGTGACCCAGATCCTCTACGGGTCTGCCCCATGGCGTTGGGTATGGCCATGGGCACGAGGCCAGAAGAGCTGGATCTGGGAGGGAAACAAGAGCTGGCTTGTCTGGCTGTTGGTAGGAGGCTGGACCTGGTCTGGGTTCCTTGACCGCGTCATGACCAGGATGTTCAAGTTGTACCGATTGAGAAAGTGATATATATATATATATGTTATATACTTGTGCTCAACACAGGGATAATATTTGTTGACCCCCGTGTAAAACATTAACCGTCAGGGTTGATTGTTGAAGCTCCCCTAGACGCCATTGATGTAGCCAAGTGATGACCACAACCTCAATACCAACCAGCATTCTCAACGTCTCTCCTGTAGGGCCCTGTTCTCCAAAGTATATCTGAAATCCTATCGGTCAAACCGTGGCTAAAAATCTGAATATTATGGGGCTTTCCGTGATGCGTTCGCTTCGGAATCGTAGCCGACGAGTCAACCCGAGGGGCGGCGGCCGCTGGTTGGCCCGTCAGGTGACCCGCTGGCCAAACCGTCATCTCACCCCGGGCATTGCAGCCGTGAAAAGGAACGCTTCAACTCCCCTCTCTTTGGCATAGACTTGTTGCGTCTTTTTTTCTCTGCTTTCTTTCTTTTTTTCGCCTTTCTCCCTTGAATACATTCCGGACGCTCACCCCTCTTTTATCCTATAACCATCATGTTCAAGCTCGCCCGTAGCCGCCCAGTTGCGGCGGCCCTCCGTGCTGCGACGGTGAGTTTACGAGAAATCCACGCGTGGGTTGACAGTCTGATAAAGCAATTACTGATGCACAAGTCGAGTACTAGGAGTCGCCGTTCCAATTGAAGATCGCTCAGCAGCAGAGAAACCTTTCCATCCATGAATACTTGTCCGCAAACCTTCTCAAGTCGGTATGCACACACACACAACCAGAATCCCACTACAACCGGCCTCCCCTCCTTTTCCAGCAATAACTGACGGGAGATGATCTAGTATGGCATCGGCATGCCCAAGGGTGAGGTAGCTCGCTCGGCCGAGGAAGCTGAGCGTGTTGCCAAGACCATTGGTACATAATTTTTCTTATCAAGATGCAAAACGCACAGGGTGGGTGTGCTAAATACCGGTTTTCACAGGTAACGACGACATGGTCATCAAGGCTCAGGTTCTCGCCGGTGGTCGTGGTAAAGGTCAATTCGACAACGGTCTCAAGGGTGGTGTGCGCGTGATCTACTCGTGAGTGAACCAAGATGGCGGGTGTTGCTGTCGTTGTTGTTGTCGACTGACGGGAATATAGGCCTACCGAGGCTAAGATGTTCGCTGAGCAAATGCTCGGACACAAGCTCATCACCAAGCAAACTGGCGCGGGTGGTCGTATTTGCAACGCCGTTTACCTCTGTGAGCGCAAGTTTGCGCGGAGAGAGTTCTACCTTGCCATCCTGATGGACCGTGCGACGCAGACTCCTGTGATCGTTGCTTCGTCGCAGGGTGGTATGGACATTGAGACCGTTGCCAAGGAGAGCCCCGAGGCGATTCTTACCACGCCCATCGACATCAACGTCGGTGTGACGGACGACATTGCGCGTGCCATTGCCACCGACCTTGGATTCTCCACTCAGTGCATCGAGGAGGCCAAGACCACCATCCAGAACCTGTACAAGGTCTTTATGGAGAAGGATGCCACGCAGATTGAGATCAACCCTCTCTCGGAAACTGCCGAGCACGAGGTTATGGCTATGGACGCCAAGCTGGGCTTTGACGAGAACGCCGAATTCAGACAGCAGGAGGTGTTTTCGTGGAGGGACACGACCCAGGAGGATGCTGATGAGGTCAAGGCTGCCGAGTATGTGCCGAAGTTGTTGTCAACATATGTTCGTTCCTAACATTTGCAGGCACGGATTGAACTTTATCAAGCTTGACGGTGACATTGGATGCTTGGGTAAGTTTTTTTTTCATTTCCAGTTGATACCCCTTTTTTTTGCACTCAAAGACTAACGGCACAGTCAACGGTGCTGGTCTCGCCATGGCCACGATGGATATCATCAAGCTCAATGGCGGAAGCCCTGCCAACTTCCTTGATGTTGGTGGTGGAGCTACGCCGGCGGCTATCAAGTCCGCGTTCGAGTTGATCACCAGCGACCCCAAGGTGTCTGCGGTTTTCGTCAACATTTTCGGTGGTATCGTGCGATGCGACGCGATTGCCCAGGGATTGATCAACGTTGTGCACGAGATGGGACTGCGCCTTCCTATTGTGGCCCGGTTGCAGGGAACCAACGTGGAGCAGGCTCACAAGCTGGTACGTGCCTTATTTTTGGCCCTAGTGAACCAGTGAAGAGTGAACAGAGAACACTGCTAATAAGAAAATAGATCAACGACTCCGGCCTGAAGATCTTCTCGATCGAGGACCTCCAGAACGCGGCGGAGAAATCGGTTCAGTTCTCGAAGGTGGTCAAGATGGCGCGCGAGATCGACGTGGGTGTTGAGTTCACCCTGGGTATCTAAACAGGTTAAACCTAGTCTTTCTTTTTTTGCCTCATTTTTTTCTCTTTTTTTCTTTTCAAACAGGGCGAGGGAAGATAAGATGCATGGTTTGGGCCGGAATATAATTGTTTTGTTGTTTGAGCCAGTGGTGGGAGCCAATGGTGGGAGCCAATGGTGGATGGAGGGACTTATAGATGATTGACTGATTGATTACTGTATATCGTCCCATTCGGTTAATTATTTCATTTGTGACATCCTTTTAATGTAAAAAGTACACGAGTAGAATCCATAAGGCTAGAGTACATTATTCGTTAGTCGTACACAGACATATCTCATGAAACGAGAGTTAAAAAAAGAAAAAAAAAAAAAAAAAGAAGAAGTATTAATACAAAATCGGCACAGCACCAAAAGCCAGCTCGTCCGGATCAAAACACCAAACCCTCATGCCAGCGGGATCCACCACCAACAAGGCCTTGGCGTCGCCCAGGAGCAAACACTGGCGATCAAAGTCCTCCCAGCGCACATCACGATAGACGAGCTCCCGACTGATGACGGACGACGAGCGATGCTCCCGACGACCCCCGGGGTTGGAAATCCACAGGGTGGGCAGGTTATCGACTTTCCGGATGTAATACAGGATATCGGCGGAGATGGAGGCCATGGACAAGCCGACGTTGTGGATGGAGCCGGGCCAGGTGCGGTGCATGACGACGGTGGCGGAGAGGGCGTCGGCGGTGAGGATTAGGGCTTCGGTGAGGTCGCGGTTGTTGTGCCAGCTGATGTGCACGGAGCCCAGGCGGTGGTTGCAGCGCGCCTTCCGGTCTGTGAGGTCCTGGTAGAAGGCGCCGCCGGGGCCAATGCCGCGCGGGAGCGGGAGGATCTCGGCGGAGCGTTGGTGGAAGCCATGATCGCCGTCATCAGTGGCTGGCTGGCGGGCGAATTTGAGCAGGGTGAACTTGGCGCGGTCGGTGGGGATACTGCCAATGTAGCGGTTGGAGTCCCTGAGCGCGATGTGCACGGTGGCGATGCGGTCCTCAGTCGGGTGTAGCACGAGGAGGTGCAGGCCCAGCGGGACGGGGACGGTGTGGGTGACGCGGGTGCGGAGGTCCCAGTGGTAGAGGGTTTCACGAAAGTTGAAGGCAATCTTGGTGCCGTTGGCGACGAACTTTTCAAAGCAAGACGAGGGGAGGTGGAAGGAGACGTAATCCTTGCCCTCCAGGCTCCAGACGTGGCAGGCCCTAGACTTTTGTCAGCGTGGTTCTCTCGTAGAAATTTGACAGTGAGAAGGAATCCAGGAGTAGGAATCCAGGAGAAGGAAAAGAAAACGGGGGACAGACACTCACCCGCGACGACACAAGGCGACGACAATCCGATCGGTCACCCTGATCAGATCAAACGTGTCACGATTCTCCGTGCAAAAGCGCTGCAGCTTGCCGGTGGACAGATGGCGCACGCAGACAAAGGTGTCCATCTCGACCCAGGCGTACTTCCCATTGAAGTAATCCATGGGGTTCATCTGGATATCGTAGCGCTGCTGCAGCTGCCAGGAGAAATGGCTCTGCGCGACGGGCTTGCCACGCTCCAGCATGGCGCGGCGTTGGGCAAAGCGCACAAAGGCGTCGGAGCTGGAGGTGTCCACGAGGTGTCGCCCGTAACGCCAGTGCAGGACCGAGTCACGCACGAGGGGGGAGGCAAGCAAGAATTTCCAGCGTTTGCAGACCTGGCCGTGTTAGCTCTGTCTCTCTCTGTGTGTGTGTGTGTGTGTGTGTGTGTGTGTGTGTGTCTGTTGAAAATAGAGAACTTAGGGTAAATGTACCAGCTGCAGATGCACAAGGTCCGAGACCCCGAGATGGGAGGTGACCAGGGCGGCCACCTCCAACGGCAGCGAGCCCAGGATGTCCCGATGGAAGTGCATATTGTCGATGCGGGTCTTGACCTCGCGCAGCTCGTCGAGATGCAGTTCGTCGAGCAACGAGAGGTAGACGGCGCGTCGGGCGTGTTTGGAGCGCAGATTCTGGAAGCGCAGGAGGATTTCCTCCGCCTGGTCCATTTGCATGTTGAGAGGCAGTTGGAGAGGCAGCTAGAGAGAGAATGAGAAAGAGAGAGAGACAAGAGATGAGAAGGAGAGGTGAGAGAGGATGAAGACTAAAGGGAGAAAGAGAGAGAGAGTCTACATGAATGCTACAGAGTGTTATAGAATCTCTCCAGACTATTATCGTTCAGTGCTTCGGGTCTGGACTTCTATAACAGTCGGGTTATTAGAAGAGCTCACTGCAGATCCGATCGGCCTCTATCTCTGTCTGTCTCCTGGCTGTTCTCTGGCATTTCTCTCACACACTCTCTCTCACACTCTCACTCTCACTTCCTCACACTTCCTCTCACACACTCACACACACACTCTCCCTCTCACTCTCTCCCCCTCAACATGAACATTCAAATCTAATCGCCACTCTTCTTGGCCTCTCTCACTCCCTCTCACTTCTCTCTCTCCTGTCCACATCCCACTCCTCTCTCTCTCTCTCTTTCCCTTTTCCTCTCCCTCCTCTC
>PQME02000106.1:0-83351 GCA_003004525.2 Aspergillus sp. MA 6038 | reverse complement strand
ATTGAAGACATATACGTCCTATCTTCAAATGCAAACTTAGCAATTAAAAACTCGAAGGCACGTGATCTTACTCCTGCCTAAATTTTGCGCGCGCAAAACTTCTTTCAACGCCGCACTGTGACTAACAGCAAGCTGAAGATTGACAACTATACTTCAGTCAAGTTGACCTAACCATTCTTGAGGACAAAATAGAATAGTAATTAAAATAAACATCATATGCAATCAGCTTTCAAAAAATGGTTCCCCCTGAAGATCATCTGTTGGATTACTTGGAGAATCCATGGGGGAGGACCTAACAGCCAATCATTGCGGTATAATATATTTCCAAGGCAATGATGTGCCAGGAATCAGCGAGAACTTTCCATGCAGATCCCACATCATTGAAACTCATCCATGGGTCACTCAACTTAGTCTTCCATGTAACCACCCTCACTTATCCCTTACCAGATGGATTCTGGCGTCCATGTGGTGACAAAACCGTATATAAGTATGAGAGAGGTATGTCAATTTGTAGGTTCCCTGACTCCAGCAGAACTTTCTAACCCCAGTCTGACTATAGGAATTTGTACAGCTTGAGACCATAATCCTGGATAAGATCAATGGGTTAATTGTCTCCTACCCCAGCGATCGTGAACTTATTCATGAATGCATGACACAGTTGGTGTCGGTAGTTGAGTGCCAACGTCAAGCAATCAAGGAATCCATTGAAAATGAAGGACCTTGTAGTGACAGCTTCATGGGGGAAATAACACAAGAGCTAGGGTTATCTTCACCAGTATTGTTTGGTGCCAGCTCCAACACTCCCCAGCTAGTGACCTCTGATTCCCCAGCAAATGCAAATACACCCTCAACAAGAAGTGCATACAATAAGCAAATGCTTGAAGCACCCCCTGCTCCAAGCTCACCTATGGATGTAACAAATTTGGAAAATTGGCAGGACTATGGTCAAAAGCACAATAACATCAGCCAACAATGCCTAGTTCCTCGAGAACTGCTTTGCTCTCCCAAAAGTTCGAACGGCCAATGTAGGGAACTCTCAACCATGATGAGTTCATGTCTAGATGAGGATGATAAAGAGGGCTCTCCGCTTGCAGAAACCTATCCACTGTCTGGCAATGGCCATGATAGCAACTTCACAAAGACTGACAACCCAGCAGCTGAACAAACATGCTCAAATGATGCGCTGTCAAAGCCAGCCAAGTCCAAGTGGCAGCTCATCAAGAGACCAGCTAAAAATCACAAAGAAACTGCATCAAAGAAGAAAAAGACGACAACTGTTGGACAGCTCCCAATGATCAAAGATTGCAAATTTTCCGATGTGGAGGTCTATGAATATTTTGCAAGTAATTGCCAGAAACCAGATAATCCCTGGCTACTCACACGTTTATTCTTTTCAGTTGCCAGCCCAGAGGCCTTTGTGCAACTAAAGGATGTTTATCATCACCTCAAGAACAATAAAATCTTGATACACTTCCACTGGACTAACAATGTATCAGAGCATATGAAATCCCTTGATCAATTGACTACTTCTTTCACAGCATGCTACATCATGGAACGCTGTATTTTAGTGCAGCTAGTAAATCGCCGTGATGAATTGGTACAGAAATATAAGGCACAGCCGGGCTGGAAGTTGAAGAAGACAACAGAAGCCAAAAAACAAATGCAACTCCCACGTGCGGATGGCTTAGGTTTCTCCGCGATAATGGAGGAGGCTTACCCGATGGTCAAAAAGGGAGACAATGATTATGACCAGTGACAAACCACACTGCGCAACAAACTGAGTAAAGGCCGAAACTGGCACAGTTTTGCCAAGAAGTTTGGAATTGGTGTCCTCCTCCTTGTTCCAATAGATGGCGAGTTTCAAATATGTGATCGGGTGTAAGAATGTTGTTCACCTTGAAAGCTTCTATCCCACTAATATGCAACAGTATCCAGAGAATTGGGGAGTCTGACTTTGCCCTATTTCTTCAGCTTTTGGATGACAAGCGAGGACGCTTCATCCATATGTGTAGCTTGCACTTGGGCTGTCTTCTTGACAACTGCTGCAACTCTAACTTGACAGGGAAATGCCCCCTGGAAAAGGTGGATGAGTGTGTTATGAAACGCGTGTCATACAACTCCTCAGATCTGGTAAAGTTGCTTGAAGTACAGTGAAGACAGATAGGCACTGCTGATATTAGATATTGGTTCATGGCTATTTGCCAGCTTTTTGTGTTTCTATAATAGTGGATCTTTAGTGTCTTAGTCATTATCTTCCTCTGCCTTGATATAGTTATTCCAACTTTAAAATACATCTCCTCTTGATCATTTCCAGTTCACTATGTTCACTATTTATCCTTTCAGACCATCATTGATTGGTGTCTAAATTTAAGTCTACATAGGTCCAGCGGCTGCACCCTGTATCTTCCATAATCCGACATTACTTGACCAATGAGCACAGTTAACCTACTCACTGCTAAGGGGAAATTTCGTGAGACGGTACACAGGATTGACCACACACAAGCTCTTGCAATAGAAGAACCTTGCACATGAGATATCCAGACAAAGAAGAAGCCTGATCAAATGAATCGCAATGACTAATGTAGGAGCACTTTCTTGTTCAAACAAGCTTTCCAAGGACTTTGTTGGTTAGTTGCCACAAGCTGCAGTTTTTGGTCAGCTATTTAACCAGGATAACTAGTTGACCAACTTCGTGGTTTATGAAGCAGTCCCCACCTTGAAATCGTGGATCCTCGCCTAAGGTTTCGAAAGCTGACTAGTGGTCTGTGACTGAAAAGGTTCGCGATCAAATGGTGTCGCAACCAGATGGCTAAGCTTTCCCGGAGAGTCGCCCACTTCCTTAATGGAAATTTATAAACCGAAACCATACTAAAAAGGTTACCCCATCCTACTCCAGCACAAGGCAGCCTGCTGTACCAGTAGAGTGTTCCATGCCACGTGAGAGATGACAATAGAGGCGCGTACTCAAACAGAGTCGCAGAAATTTGCATACAGCTCAACTAACCTGTTGTAGCTTTAACTCTACTTAAGATGAACATGTATAATCCACATGTCTATGTACTTCTTCAAACATCTGATGACAGTCTACAAGCAGATGAACAATTGAGCGCACTAGAGCCTCAGGCTTCGCCATTATTCCATAGTATAGAAATTTCTGGGAATCATTTGTTCTTGGGGGCCGTCCGATTCTAGGACAAAAGTTCTCAGGACTTATTCCGCCCTAGGTCAAAGCCACCAAGCTACATGGGGTTTCATTGGCCCATGATCCATCATTTGGGTTTGGGGAGGTAAAACATTGCTGCAGCTTTATTTGCAACTCCACAAACACACGCTCAGGGGTCAGGTAGACCTGGACATTTCGTTCATCCACTGGTTCCACAAACTTGCGAATGTCGTGAGGTGTGAAAATCGCAAGATGGTAGTTGGAGGCCAGTGTTCTCCACTAGATTGGCAGGATCAGGATTTACGAGCCGAGAGATGGCGGATCGATCAACATGTTGACTGACTTCACCTTGATAGTTCACTCTGAGAGAAGGAGACTAAACCCAATGTGATTGCACAGGAAAGCTTCCCTGAGGTATTCCCACAGCAAGCCACTCAAGAGACAGTGCCTAAAGAACACAAAACTTGGCTGTGACTAACATAGACATGGTTTTCGACCATTCCAAGCCTGCATTTCATCCAAATTATGATAGGGTCAACAGTGGTGTAGTACTATTTTGTGATGGTCCAATACTCATACAACACACACCCATTTCACTCCCCATTCCTTGGTCCCGCTCAATAGTCTCTTTAGAGGCCGAGGTCGTCAATGAATCGGTCAATGATCCAACATACATCGATGGAAGTCGATTATTAGGGCCCGTTTCAGATCTGGGTTCCACAGAATGTTCTCTGGCTGGAGATCCTGATGGAAGACTCCAAGAGAATGAATTTGCTTCTTGGAGCGTGAGATCACGTGTTGGATGTTTTCATTGTGCTTGATACAGCCCACACTGTCACCACCCCAGCCCATGAGGAGCATGTGGCAGATCTCTCCCACACCATGCAAGAAATAAACTTAGGCCAAGTCAATCCTTCCAAGGAAGACTGGAACCACAGACCCCTGTACATGCTGAAGAATGCAGTAGATGTCCACTTCGCGCAACACCTCCTTCCAAAGTTGAGACATTGTTCCTTTACCAACAACTGTATAACCATATGCAGCACAAGTGACCTTGAACAGCGCCCCATACAACCCACAGACCCCCATCAGAGTGCAATCACAATCAAGGTTCTGATCCAACTGCTGCTTGACCATTTGCACCAACTCTTCCATGTTGATTGGGTGTCGGTGGCCATGGCCTCCCGACTGATGAAGCTCCACATTGGGACAGCGGGCATCCAATATACCACCCTGCTGCAGGCCTAGGAGACACTGTTGCGTGCAAAATTTATTGTCATGGGGATGGTATTGACCGCCTTGAGTTCTCTGATGGTTTGGTTGGGTTTTTGATGTCAATTGTTGAGCGGGCAGAGAAGATGTGATCTGGCTGAAGCCCTGCTTCCATCCCACAGAAGCAGCAGGATCTGCATCTGAGTCTGAAGAATCCTCCCAGTGGACCACATCGGAAGGTGCACAACCAGCCTGGGATTGGGTGGGCACTCGACAACCCTGGGCAACAGGAGATTCAAACAGAGATGACAACAGCTGGTATGCAGACAAAGTCTTTTCAGAGCTGGTATATCCAGAGGAATTGTAGTCTGAGTCTGGGGGCTTCTGTCATAATTCTTTTGTGGGGATCTGGGAATGTGTGTGGTCAAAACTGGTCTTCCAGATTAGCAGCTGTGCCCGTGCAGTGTTCCACCAAGCCTGATCATGAAAATGGGAATGGAAACTCATCAAGCAAAGGCATAGCACTTTTTCAATTTCTGTTTTGGGTCCTTGAAAGCCCCCAGCATCCACATCCACATCCAAGTTAGGCTCACATAGATTGTAATAAAGAGTACTTGGGTCATTGAAGGGGACCCAGAGCTGCACATGCCCGAGCCCTGTTGTTAAATATGAATATTCAAGCCCTTCCTGGACCATCACATGGTATTCCTGCACAAGCACCAATCCAGCAAGCCATGTGGCATTGTATTTCAATTTCTCTGGGCCACTAGTAGGGATGGTATCTAGTTTGATGATTTTGTGATAGAAATCAATCAGCCAAAGCCCAGAGCAAAGGTTTTCAACAGAAAGCTTGTGGGGTGGTTTGTATTCAACAGTAGTAAGCAAGGTACTGGTATTGCTGTTGACTCAGTGGATGCAGAACTGGTTGGGTCTGGAGGGCTGTAGATTTGATGAAAGATTTGCCTCTGACTCACCTCCTTCAATCTCATCAAGAGCATTGGCATGGTTATCAAACCACATGCCATCACCCAGCTGGAATTCATCTTGGGCACTTGATATTTTGCATAGCTCTGAGATAATATCATGCACATGGTCCTCCATGGCAAGTCACTCATAGGTTTTGAGATCTTGTTCACTGCTAATTGGCCAGCGCATGAACCATCAGCCATGGTCCTCCAGTGCAATAAGGGGAGTGAATAACTGCAGTGCATCCCTACCTACCAGCTGTAGGTAATTACAGACTGAGTTGTAGATCTTTTGTTGTTTGGTTGAACAATCAGTCCAAGGTAGGAGTCATAGAGGGCAGTGTTTCCCCATGGGAGCAGGTATTTTGCCAGTTGTGGACCAAGAGGGTTCTTCAGCTCTCAACAGTCACAAGAGAAGATTGTGACAGTGTTGGATGAACTCTTCAAAGGTTGTTTGTCAGTTGCACTCCCTCTCTTATTGCTCTCTCTGTTCTGCTTGTCTCCTGAGCATCACTTCATGTCTCCTGAGCTCCACCTCATGTCTCCTGAGCTCCGCCTCATGTCTCCTGAGCTCTGCCTCATGTCTTCTTTCCTCCTCTGCCTTTAGAAATAGCGCTTTGTAATCAGTTGGATCAGCCATCATCTTCGAGGACAAGAATAACATTGATGTTGAAAATCGTTGGCGTGCCTCTAGCTTAGTGGGATCAGGTAATATATTTGTCCAAAATCCAAAGGGGTGCGGATTACCCAAAATTCGCTGGTCTGCCAGAAAATGAACATACATGGGAACAGTAGATTAATGGTTTGGGCAGAGGATCCCAACCTTGCAAAATCTACACACCAGCACCCACTGTGCAGCTGCCAGGAGATTCTTGAACTACTGCTGAAAAATTGTGAAACAAGAGACTACACGTGACCGCATCGAAAAGTTCGATGCGGTCACGTGATTTCATAGCGTGTCTGCGTGTTTCGGTGATGTTCTTTATGAATGACTCATTGCCGTACTGCCTTTCCCCACCTCCATGCCACAAGGGCAAGAATATTTTCTGTCCGCTCCCGGAGTGCTCAGTGAGCGCTCAGACTGTGCAAGCCTTCTGGGGGTCAAAATTCCACCTTCATTGGTCCACGCTCTGAACACATGATCATATGTAGCTGAGCACTGACTAACTCAGATTTTCTGAAAATGCCTCCCGCGATGACCTCTACTTTGAACACTTTCTCCCTGCTTCACTTGTTTACCCTGACATGACCAAGGAACTTGCATCTCAACACTGTCATAAACTGACTCCACAAAGAAATGTCAACATTTCCTCCTTCAAGCATTTTTTCAGGTTACATCCATCAAGATGTCAAAGTTTGTGAATCCGACACCCCTCATGATCTGGGAGGGTGAGCGAACCCTGAGCAGAGGGTGAGCTGAGGGTGAGCAGGGTGAGTCCCTGACCTGGTTCTCTCCACCTATCTCTCTATGGCATCCTTTCCTACGCGCCCTCTCAGTGCTCCTGCCATATCACAACAGCTTTTATATACTCATCAAGGGATTTTATATTCCTCCACCAGGAGCATTTGCGTTGGAAATGCTTCAAATTAGGTTAACTCTGAATGTGAGTTGGTTCCTTGCTTTAATATTTAATTATCTGACATTATAGAACACCCATTAACTATGCGAAACAGAACAGTCT
Source organism: Aspergillus sp. MA 6038 (assembly GCA_003004525.2). Taxonomy (NCBI): domain Eukaryota; kingdom Fungi; phylum Ascomycota; class Eurotiomycetes; order Eurotiales; family Aspergillaceae; genus Aspergillus; species Aspergillus sp. MA 6038. The sequence goes on along the minus strand of PQME02000106.1, from coordinate 76,329 downwards.
CAACAACCTACCTTCTTCCGCTCTGTCAGACGATGAGGTATGCCATTTCTGTATCGCATTGGTTCCAAGCTGTCTAATACTGATGCAGATTATATGCACATTCTGCCACTGCTGCAAAATTCAGTCTATCCTTTCTAACAATGAGATCACCCTCCTCTACAAGCGAGTCCGATCGATCACAGATTGTCTCATCAACTATGATATCAAGGATAAATGTCAAGTGCAGTCACCTGCAATGGGATCATCAGCCTATGGTGGTGCACATGTTAGCTCACCTGAGCCAGCATGCATTGGTAATGCCTAATGTTTCTGACACACAAGAATCACTGTTGCTTACTATACTCACTTTTATATAGACCCTTCCTTGCTAAGGATGGATGGGAATTTGTGAGACCACAACATGGCTACCTTCGCTTCAACTCTTGGTTCTAGTCAATTTCAGACTCAGGCACTGCCAAACATGGAAGTTATGTTGAGCCAATCAACCTCATTGCTGCATGGTAACATCCAAAAACCCTCAAAGACTGGGCCTCCAACCTCTTGAACAAATGCTTATGCTTGATAACTTAACTACAGAAACAGCTGACAAACCTTCTGCTGATTTGTCTCCTCTCACCCTGCTTAATGGTCATTTCCCCAATGAGTTTGACTGGGCACTCCAAGAATATGAAAACTTAAACATATCAGATCCATCACTTGGTTTTACCCCAGGATCCTGCAATCCCACAAAAGAAGGTGAATCATCCATATCCCTTTTGACAGGAGGGTGCGACAGCCAAGGGACCCTTGACAAGGATACTGATGAAGATGATCCCATGACTAGTCCTTTGAAGTCGCAGACACCTGTATGCGACTTCGGTGAGCGGATGAACCCCGGCAGGTCCCATGGATTTCCACCTCATGACCCTCCATTTGACCCTACACAAGAGTGCTCGAATGAAATGGAAGTGGGGAATACTAAAGGAGATGCACATCAATGTGTCACAGACAACATTTGTTCTAGCCTCGCAGCCACTGAAACTTGCGTACATAACCCAAATCCATGCTTAAGCCTCCCTTATCTCACACCTAATTCCAATCCATCAGACACGCCGACACCACCAAGCAGAGGAGTGTTGAGATCGGCTGAGGCAACTTCTTCTGACACCCGACCTCCCAACAACATCTGGAGTGGAAAATCTTTTTCTAGATTGCAGCCAACAGTCAAAGACACCCTTGGCAATACTGACTCTGGTACCCCCCATGATTCATCCACCAATGACAACAGTCTAAGAGGGTCTCCACCTGAGTCCAACATTCTGTCTCCCAACAAAGTCCAAAGTGGGCAATCCTTGTTGGAATTGCAGCCAACAATCAAAGATTCCAGTGATGATACTGATTCTGCTACCTCCAATTATTTATCTGCCAATGACAGCAATTTCAGGGAGCCGGAAATCAAGTCTGCCATAGATGATGCTCTTGGATTTTTGCAGGACACCTCTTCTGGTATTGAGAATTTTCCACCTGGTGACAAGAAATCCATGGGTCATGAGTCAAACTGGAGCACATCGGTATCAGCGTCTTCATCCAACAATGACCAGCCTGAGTTGCCTCATGAGGAAGACACAGATAGGTCTGGTGTGTGTTTGGGGTGTGAGACCAGTCAAGTGCTGTATCACAAAAGAAAGTTTTCTGCAATTGAATTGAACTTGGTTCAACCCTCCAGGAATCTCAGGCCTTGTCCTTCTGACAAAGCAAGGGATGGTAATCAAAGTTATGATAACAGGACTGTAGAGGAAGCTCACAAAACATCAGTCTTGGAAGCAACTGTACCACATTCCACAGCAGGTGTTGCTCATTCCAAAACAAGGGTTCCTTCCAAATCAGAGAAAAATAAATGGAAAGATTGCTTTTCTTGCCATCCTTCCCTATCTGACCTCCCCTCTGAGAAGAAAGATGAAATTGAAAGAAAGTGTAAACACATTTTGCATCCTGATTTGCCTGATTTTTTGGAAACTCATACAAAATCATGGAAATCCTCTGGATTTTGGTGTTCTGTGTCACTTGATATGTCTCAGCATCCCTATTACACTCCAACCAACATGCAAGCTTTCACAATCTGGAAATATGTTGAGGTGATGCAGGCAGATGAGGCAACATACTATCTTAAATCCTGGCTCACAGATATTATGATCTATTTAGAGTATATCTGAGAACTTAATCAACAAAAAAAAGCTGGACACCCAGGTCAGACTGCAAAAACCCGGGCCACAGACATTATTTGTGGCACAGGATCTCTTCCCAAAGTAGTTGCAGACAAAACTTGCAGGTCTTTCCATGAGCACAAGTTAGTTGGTGAGCATTGGTGGTGGTGTGGATGCTACCTAGGGCATGGATTATTCCTCTTGTGTAGTCCAGAAACAGGGAAAAAGATGTAATCTGAAGTTTTCTGCATGGTGTGTGTCTTCCACTGATGAGTTTGCAGACAAAGCAAATCCTTTCCACTGGATGCCTTTATTTTATATGCCCTGTCAAATTGCCAAAATCTTCTAGCTTGCTGCAGCAAGTTTGATCACATGGTGGACAGGCTTTTGGTCAGTGGTGAATTCCCTGAACAGCTAAGCAAAAAAGAAGTGCAGCTACAGATCCGCAAAACCAAAGCTGTCAACCAGAAAAACATACCCACAATTTACTGGAAGCCCTGGAGCACTAATGCTGTTGCAAGCAAGGCATTGGAGTTTCTTTCTGCTCAGTCAAACTGTCCATAACTCACTCACTGACCTCAAAAGCTCTTATTACTCCACTGGTCATTTTTGATTGGGTGCAGTGATTGAATATGTCTGCAGGAATATCTGCATATCATCAACCTTATCCTATACTTTGACACAGCTGTCTGTCTGTTGACAAATTCAAATCCACAGGCTCCATGAAGGTGTAAAAACCTTCCATAATGGCTGTTGATAAAAGGGCAATTGCTGTCTTTTGGTGCTATAGAACATATTCCAGACACAGAATGGTGAACTTGTGCCTTCCTTGCCATTGTCTTTTTGAACATTGAACTTATCACATTCTCGCTTGTAGCTGCAGGCAAAGACTTGCTCCAAACTTCAAAGAATCTCAACTGCCATTGCTCTGCCAGGTTCACCATAATACGCTTCCCGAAGACATGAACTTAATTAATGCTTACTTTGACCCTTTGACCTTGTGTATTGCCTACTGATCATTCTAATACATGCTGATTGGGAGCCAGTCAATGACAATATAAGTAACTTGGGGGGCGACTAAAAGGTTTTAGAGAAATGATCTGACAGAGCTGTTTAAAAGTACACTGGCTGACCCATTTTACCCTTCAGCCGTGTTTTGAGATAAGTGAAATAGCTAATTGCCGTCAAATAATATTTGTAGACAACTTTCCACACAAGAATCCCCAAGCCCATATCATGTCAACAATCAAGATTTCTACAAATGAAAATACCAAACTTCCTCCAAAAACTAGATAAACGCGACTGAATTAAAAATTATCAATTTGGAGAAGAGAAAGACAGAAAGGGAAGACATCTACTGTCCAATCACAAGTATATGAGCTAGATTGTTCTTTTTGTTTGCTCAAGTTACTCTGTTGACAGTGTCAGCAAGACATTAGGCGTCTTCGTTCAAACTGTTGTTGTACTTGATGGTAAAGGGATCAAAGTGAACAGCTTTCTCATACTTTTGGGCAAGAGGTGTTAGCAAAAACTTCCCCAAACTATATTTATATTTAAAGTACTGCAAGTTAGTTGGCAATTGTGTTACAAAAAAGAGAAGAAAATATAGCAAACCTGAAGAATAATTTTGTGACTGTAGTTTAAATGTTAAGCCTTAATACAAATCTGGGTTCCCCCACCCTAATTATTTGGGCCGTTGACGAGTATTAGAACTGTTGAGTTTTGATTTTTGTTTATAGTATATACAAACTTGCCTCATTCTCCTACACATTTACCTTCCTCCAATATGCTAAAAATCTGGCCCACAATACCTGCTTTAGCACCCCTCCATGCCAGAGAAACTCAGCAGTACAATATCAGAACTGAGTAAAACCCCTGCATTGCACTTGCATTCCTAAAGCATTGTTCTGTTTGATGAGCTTATTATTCTGCTCCTTCATTTTGATGTTACTTTCAGCCACTTGCTTCAAGACTGCAATTGTAAACTCCGGGTTTTCAATAAGGATATTGTTTGCATTGTCTTTTGTTAGGAAATGCTGAATATTGCTTGAAACCACCTCTATAATTGTGTTGCATAGTTCATTCTCATGGGGTGGAGTATTGCACCATATGTCTTGTGCAATATCTAGGAAGCATTCCAAGGCCCAATTTGATTTTGCCCAATTGTCAATCCATCTGCTCGCGAGTGTTTGGAGAGGGAAGATACAAAACTTGTCAGCAGCTAAATATACTCCAAGATATTTGCGCACTATTTTGTCTGGTTCTGAATTCATATAATCATCTGCTTGATCATAATTTTGGAGATAGCAGAATAACAAAACACAGGCTATGGTATCAACATCATCAGTAGATAAGTTGACTTTTGATGAGTTTGCTTCCTTATCCTATCTGTTAGAAATATGACAAGCACTATAAGAGATGTACTGTAAGCAGAATCCCACTTACTCTGAATCTATTTTTTAGTGCAGCAGCAAAGAAGTCTAATTGAGGACAGATAATGGCACAGTGGCATTTAAAATCATGTTCCTGGCAAGATATTGTCATATTGGCATATTTTCCATTGTTAAGAAGACTCTTCATCACAACTTCAAGATCTGAGAAACCCATAGTGCAATATGTAGTACTATAGAGCCATTTCAGGAATTATTGCATGGCCTGTGAAGGACATTGTTCTTGACAAGTGCAGCAGTACAGAAGCAGTTGGTGAATAGGTTATGTCATCATGATATAGACCCAATTTGCCAGGAAAGCCACCTGAAACCAGAATCTAGTACATACTACTAAACAGAACTCCAACCCTAAACTAAAAATAATCATCATGACAAGTAGCTTCCATTCTGTAGCACAGAATTCCCCACTCTCCATATCCTGTAGATCCCTAAGGACATCATTGATGTAGTCACCAGCGGCACTGAGATGAAGGATGCATCCAATAGCCCTATGGATTCTGAGGAGTTGAGGCAAAGGCAGCTCTACATCTTGGTTGGATGTAATGGAAAGGCAAACAGTGCTTTTCAACCCAGCCTGTATGGTCTGAATGTAGATAAGTCAATTCTGTAGGTGTGCAGTTGGGAGTTAACTGGTTCAAATGCAAATTAATTACTGAATAACTTTATGAAGGTTGTGAGTTAAGGTTAATGCATTTATTGGTCAGTCAATATCAATGCCATCAACTAAGTGGATGGCACAAGGGTTGAAGATTGTTAGGATTTGGTGAGCAATTTGCTTTGCATCTGCTTAAATATTGTTAGATGGATGAATGGTTGGCCATATCTTGTCAACTTACAAGCTTCTATTCACTTCCTTCACTGGTAATTGACAAAAGAGTGCAGTATTATGTGTGCAGTCTCCAGATACACCATTATATCAGGCTCTGGTAGTAGCAATTTGCCATCATCATTCTTCAAATCAGCCCCATTTCACCTATATCAATTCTGGGCTTCTTGGGCATCAAATTTTCAACCAATAACATTCATTGGTTATGTGGTTGGAAACACCAACAGTTAACAAATTCTGGTAATGGCAGCAGACTGGCCATGTGCCTATAAACTAAGGAAACCAACAAGACTCACATAAGTGCTCACTAGACAATAACAGCAACTAAAATACCATGCCAAAAATGTCATTCCTGGAAAAGCAAAAGAACATGCAAGAGAGGACTCAATTTTTTCCCCACATTCCCAACTTTCCTTATACATTCTATTTGAGCCCACCACATAAGATCAACCACCACCTTTTACTTTTCCTGTCCTTGATTGGGTTTGGATCTTCATGATCACTGACTCACCTGAGGTAGATCCCCACTACTGAACTGAAACAAATTCAACCAAACTGAACAAATCAACTGAGCTTACCCATCAGGCCAACTTTCTGATTAGAATAACTTACAAGGATGAACCAAACCAAAGATCCAACAAGACTGATGGACCAACTGAGCAATAACACTGGCCCTATTGGTCAGTCCCCTGAGGGAAAAGAATCAGAATGAGCCAATTGCATTGAGCAAAATGTTGAACAATGATGAACTTGAATGACATGATGAACCTGAGCAGACCTGATGCTCATCTATCATCTGTAATGATCAACAATGTTGATAATGACCTGAACTGAGTGATCACCACAAAGAACCAGTTCTGACAGTTGTATGTGAAGACCAGGTAATCTGCTTTTGACCACTGCTGTGGTATCAAAATACTGTGAAATATAGATTTAGCACTATTTACTTGGATCATGCTCTGTCTTTTGTTTTTCTTCTCTCTCTCCTCCCACAAAGATCAGCCAGGATGAGCTTACATCCTTTTTATCTCAAGGTCATAAACATAGTTGTGATGATTGTGGTTGCAGTGGTGTGAGGGTCAGTAATTTTTGCTATTGTGTGCCTAGGTCAGGAAGTAGTCAGCACTTTTTGGGAATCATGGCAGCATTTAATCTTGATTGATTATAAGAACCTAATGAGAAGAGTCACTCTTTCTTGTGATGTCATCCTTTTTCCAAAAAAGCCTGGAACTCTGCTGATAGTTTCTTTTGATTATCTGGTTAGTTATGGTAGCTTCTTCCTTGAGTTTGCTAAACTTACCAGAGAACAAAGCACATCAGCAGGTGTGAGCAGATAAAGTGTTGGAGAAAAAACCATATTATTCAGTGTTCAATAAAACACACTATGCATCATTTTGTCCAAGAATTGGAATGAGTAGAGTATTTAAATAAATAATTGCTTTTTCCCTACACATTCAAATTGCATATATAAAGAAAGGAGTTGAATATATTAAAGAGGTTTTGGATATGTCAGGTGTGAAACAGTGAAGACCACCTGTTGAGCATTGTCTCAGTGATCATGAAGTTATAATATTTCTAGCAATGTCATCAAACAAGGAACTTTGATACCAGTGGCAACAAGAATATTGCCTAATGATCATTTGGTCCTTGTGATAATCAGACATAAATAATTTATCCATCAAGAGTTGGCATCCAGCTAGCATCTTTCTGCATGAGAGCTTTCCTTAATATAGAATAAAGGGTACCTCTCTCAGATGAGCTCACAGAATATCTCCCACTTTTTAATTCATCAGTATATCCTCAATGCCCTCACCTCTCTTTTGTGTCATAAGGTTTGGTTCAACAAAAACCAAAAACCAAAAATAGAAAATAAAAATAAATAAAAATTGCCAAAAGTCACATGTGCCACAAGCTTTGACTTGCCAAAAAAAATATATGTATAAGGCGGTTGTCAAGGCAGTCGGGCATCAGATGATTCTCACCACTGAAGAGTCGTCTGAGTTGTTTCTGTCCAATGTTGAAACAAACTCATACCCCGCCATATTACATCTCCAAATTCGGGAATCCTGTCTTATTTTCATTTCCTCGACAACCTTTCTCTAATCACCGACCGTCTGCTTATTTGTCCCGCCACCACCACCCCACCACGCTTCATACCTACTTGACCCCTCAGCAACTCTTCTTCCCTTTTCTTTTAGTGTTTATCTGAATCCTATATTGTTGCCATCAAAATCACTTGCATCTTAATGTCAACCACCTGTTGTTTCACTAGGCTTGTACAAAATTTGGTCTGGTTGCTTGGTCAAGCTTCTGCTGTTGGGACAAGCAGGTCTGCATTGCATGGCTTCTAAGTGAGCTACCATGGAAACTAATTGGTCTAGTTTATATGCAATGGACACCATTTCTGATAAGCCAGACAAGAGTCTGGCGAGATCTGGAATTACCATAATAGGTCAAGTCAATGTCGAAGGCGTCATCAAACACTTATTCTCACCTATAATGATTCATCGCGGCCTTCATCAGACTCATTTGGAGTGGAATGTTGATTGTGACAAAGTCCTGGCAGAATTTGAAAACATGAGTGTTGGAAAAGATTTTTTCTGTGTTGCTGTCATCTCTGTTTTTTTTTTTCCCTACAGCCAAGCTGACAACTGTAGACTTTGAAACAAAGCATAGCAGCAATAAGATACAATCAGTGCTTGCATTGTCAATTTGTTTACTTTCATGACATAAGCACTAGGTCACCTATCCTCATACTGAAAGATGTTACTGGCACATTTACTGTGCTAATTGTTATTCAGCCAGGCTCTGGTTTTCCAGTACTCTATGATAAATCTCATATATCCTATCATGATGGTGTTGAATATGCTACAATGAATGTTCCACAGCAAACAGGCACTGTGGTGGTTTTCAACTCAAAATTAGTATGATATGATCCTCCTGTTGAGCATGATGGCAGAGCTTGTCTTCTTTTATTGTATTGATATTCCATTGTTAAATGACTCCATATTGGGTCAGCACAGCCATGAAGCAATAAACATGCATTGAAACTGGTTAGACTTGGCCTAACTAATTAGATGAAAACCATCTTGCTTGGCTCAACATTGTTAGGTAACTGTCCTGTTATTGACCCAGTATTATACCCAGTATTATATAAGGACAACCAGTCTCCCTCAATTCCAAATTCCAGCCAATCACTGTCAAGATAACATGGGGGATCCTTATTCATATCATAAGAGTCTATGTGACCTGTTTGCATTCTTCCCAATGTGCTCCCTGGATAGTCATTGTCTTGCACTTGAACAGATATACTTGAATTTTGGTGCTTAGTTTGCTGTATCAGAGTATTGTTTTCTATTATCTGTTAACAGACAGCACAAGAAATTGGATCCTACATAGTGCAACAGGACACATACCACCCACATAGGAAAATGGCCTGGCATACACCATCCCTTTATGGTTATGGGACACGGTAGTTGCGTCAGCCTGTGGAAATCGACCAGGGTCATTAATTGGCACTATGCTGCCTCGGCCAGGCTGCCAATTTTGGATGATTGTCAAACCAGAAGGGGTCATATCAATATCTTCTCTTCTTTCATTATACAGCAAAGTGTTGGCGGCCTGGTCTCTGGGCAAGGTACCAGGGACTGGACCTAATAAGCATGGATCCAATGTTCTTGACTGCTCTAGAGAAGCAACATGATCTGGATGCATAGTTGTGGAAGATGGAAGAGCATTGACAGGCAAGCACAACAGGGAAACAGGTCTGAGCCAAGAATTTGTGTCTACTAATGTTCAAACACAACACATAGATTTGTCAGTGACTATGCTGTTGATCACCTGGACAAGCCAACAGGGTTTACACTGACCTGCTCTTGTAACTTACTTGGTGCTGACTCCATTAGTAGAGGCCATGAAAGTAAAAGTGGAATGACTTACAACTCTCCCCTCTATCTGAAAACTTGTCTTCATGTAAACTTGTAGTATGCTGTGGCATATAATTTTCTGTTCCAGATGGTATGGATGTATTGGATGGGTTCATCTGAAACACATTGCCATTAGGCCCATTACTGCAGTGATAGTCATTTGTAATTCACTGACACTTCCAGTGAGTATTTGGTGGACCATGCTTTCTTTTACTGCCATAGGGGGATTTACACATCACATGAAACATATGTGTGTCCCTTTGTCCTGCAGAGCAAGGCGGCATTCCCCTATCATCTGGTAAGGATTAGTGTGGGATGGAACTTTGTAAAGGGCACCCTCACAAGACATAACATACCTTCATTTGGTTGACCAGCAACAGCTGTTAGATGTTTGTTACTTTTTGATTAATGTGGTGGATTTTAGAAGACATTACCTGCAACTGTGGCTAGAGTATATAAATGTCCCTCAGGCTGATAGATTTGAATCTCAAATGATTCAAACTTGCTTTTCAGAAAGTTGACAACTCTTTGTATGGCAGTGCAAACAGTGATAGAGTTGTAAATGTCCAGGTTGATTTTGGTTGACACTTTGGCTTCAATATTATCTTCCAAAAGCAGCTTCATGCATGCATTGTTCACTAGTCCATTTTGGGGTAAATGTTTCTCCCATCTAACTATATCAGAAATAAAGAAACAACAGATAGCAGGGGACATACATTGAGTCAGGAATATCTGGGGGGAGGCAGCATAGTGTACCAAGGCCTCCAAGTTTTCTTGATAATGCTCTGTATCTCCTTGAGGCATTCAGCCAAGATAGTAAATGACAACTAATTTCAGTTCTGTTCTGAGTGATATGTCCAGAATTGCAAATTATGGCTGTGATCTGATTGACTACCTTGTCTCCTGCATTGATGGAACTAAATTTCTTGAGAATATCTGTAAGAGGAACCAAGGAAAGCTGCCAGCAGACTGTATCAATGGTCTGGTTTTGCTGGAGATGGAGAAGGAAGTTGAAATAGTCATTGACTGGATTTTATTGTGGGTGACTTGTAGAAGGATTTTCTTGAAAACTCTCAGGTTCTTGATACCACTTGAGAAGCAGAGTTTTTAGATCTGGGTCCAACACAGGCCCTGACAATGCCCAGATGCTATTGAAAGCCCAATGCTCTGTTATATTTTTTTCACCATAGTCTTTCTTGACTTTAGTGTTATGACTATTCTTGATGATATGTCACTGCAAAGAAATAGGAAGTTCTGCCCAAAGCTTAGAAAGTTGACATCAAAACTAAGCAAGTTAGCCAGTTAAGTTCATAATATGGAATTAGATCTCACATTATCATCTGTAAGGAGTATGGTATCAATCCAACCTGTCCCTTCTGCTTGCTGGCAAGCCAAGATAACAGTTTCTGCAACCTGCTTGCTTGCCCCTACACCCATTTTTTCACAGCCATAGGGAGGGCTTTCTTGTTTCTTAGTAAAATGCAGGGTTAGAAGCCTGCTTTATATGTCCAGCCTTGTTTGCTAAGCCCCATGAGCACCAACTCCAGACGGTTAGGCGCCAAACATGGGTATGCTTTCACTCTTATAATAGTTTCTGGTCTTAAGGGATACATAATTATACATATTTATCTCAGTTTTACAATTTGTAAAAGGACTAAACCAAAAAAAAAAAAGAAAAAGAAAAAGAAAATAACGCATGAAAACCTGTGATCTAGAAGTAAAGGTGTTTATGAGATTTAATTGCTAACATGGCTTATATGCAGCCTGACTGTGGTGAAGCAAAGGCAGCTGACAAGGAGTAGTGTCAGCAACTGGGGTAATTAGTGGACTATTTATGCCTACTCTCCTCTCTTTAACTGGTGAAGTTGGTTTCACTACAAGACTTGCAATTGATATTGCTTGAAGCACTTCTTCAACAATAAGGATCACTCTTCTAATCTTATTTTCCTTTTCCCTTCCCTTTGTTCCTATCCTCTTTATTAGGTCAAATGTCTCATATGTTTGATGAACAACTTCACATTATCCCAAGCCTTTCACTGACAATATTCTAGAAAACAATGATTCCTTTGCTGGATACCAATGGACTTACTTCTCTTCCCTTGGAGAAAGTCCACTATGTTTAAGAGCACAAAAATTCCTGGAGTCCATAGACTGGAATTCTCTTATTGAGTATGCCACTGCAGAGTGAAATGGAGCAAAATGCAGATTATTACCAGATATTGGTCTTGGCTATAATCATATGGTTCGCATTGTCAAATTCACTGACAATGTGCGGTGGATGGCAAGACTCCACATGCCACACTCATTGCAAAATGGGGACAGTTCATGCCTAGCAAGAAGTGTTATGGAGTGTGAATACAACACAATTCAATTAGTACAGCATGAGAGCAGGATTCCCATTCCATGTATCCATGCCTTTGAAAGCAACCCTTACTCCAAAGTCAAAGCACAGTTTATGCTCATGGATTGTCTGAGAGGTAATGTGGGAATTGACCTTAATATAAAGGTCCCCTCTGAGTACAAAATGTCAGTCTTTACTAGGCTGGCAGAAATCCATGTACGTTACGAGTGTTCCCAATTTTTAATATGAACATGAATGTGAATGCGAACACTATTTTAATACTCTTTTGAACATCACAGGTCGACCTATCAAGAATAAAACTACCTAAAATTGGGATGATTTGTGGTATAAATGATGACAGCTCATATCAGCAAGGGCCCATACCAGGCCTTGATGGTCCTTTTGAGACAGCTGCCAAGTTCTTCAAGGCATGGTCAACTAGAGTTGACTTTGGTCTATCACCAGAACAGCTTAAAGAAGCTGCTGGTCCATATGCTGGTGAGCTATCAGCTTCCACCTCATCTTTTAAGACATTGGTCAATGATCTAGCAGAGAGTCTATCCATCCACAATAAAGGACCATTCCCATTATGTCACAGTGATTTTGGTCACAACAATATAATTTTCGACAACCATTACCAGCTTCTTAGTGTTATTAATTGGGAGGCAGCGTTCACAGGGCCATGGGAGGTATCAGGCAAATTTCCACTGACCCTTTCCATGGTTCCACCTGCTATAGATGTACCATGGAACTACAATGAAATGGGTTATCCAAAGGATGTGCAGGATCAACAGAAACTCTTTGACTGGGAAGAGTACATTGCAATAGTACAGGAAAAGGAACAAGAAAAAGGGTTAGCTGAGGGATATAATTTATCCTCAGCACTGCAGGACTCAGAACAGCAGTATTTAGTATCTGCTATAAGACTATATCAGAGAGGAAAACCTGGGTGGTACTTGAAAGTGATGGATAGATTTTCTGACAATTTGCGCACTTGGAGATAATCATCTTGTTTATTCTGAAATCCAGGCTGAAGTTATAGGACAGGCACATTTTGTTATGATTTGGACTACATAATACAGGACCAAATTAATAATTCTCTTTGCAGTAACTGGTCGTGTTGCTTTATAAGGCATCAAATCAAAAGGGTAACATTAAGTAGTAATCCAAGTGACTAATAGTGGTGGTAGTAACTATGTATGCTCAGCTGAGATAATTGTAGATTGTCTCTGATTGAAGCTCAATTTCTAATAATAAAGCCTAACTGCTGTGGGCTGCTCCATTGTAAATCAAATAACACCACTGATACCCCTATCCAGTAATGTAGAATGCTAAGCACAGTGCTCTTTTTTATTTTTTCTTTTCCCCTTCTTTTTCACATCTGGCACATATTACATGAGGTCTAGTAGGGATATAAAGCAGTGGAAATCTATAAACTTCTCTGTGGAAGAAGAAGATTACCACATCAATAGTTGAAAGGAGTGGCCATATATCAGACATCAAACCACATAAAAATTTTGTGATCATCACTACTGATTGTGATAGACCTCTTAAAAGTGACTTCCAAATTTTGTCCTATTATTAGCTCCTTAGCTATATGTACACTTATAAAAATAAACAAATATGTATTATTCTGTATTCAGAGGGAATGAACAGAACTAAGGCATATAATGGCAGGATCAATTAAGACATATTCAGCTAGTATATCCCTTCAAAACAGTATCCTGCAAACTAATTCTGCATACCACACTTGCTGCAAACTTCACCACACTTGACTTCATTTTTGCAGCCTAGCCTGCTGCATTTGGTATAAACACTAGTGAAATCAAACAGATCAGGTGCTGGATCAGCAACCATGTTCACAGATACCTGGGATTATGAACCTGTCAGTATTGCATTGCCTAGAGAGGTTAGGTTGTTTCTTCTCATGGAGACTTGTGGTTCAAAAGTTGTTGAAGTTATTGATGGAGCTTGATAGCTGCCTTTATGTCTTGCTAAAGGTTAGCTTGGAATATCCATACAATGGATAATGATAAGGCATCATACCTGCCAATAATAGCTGGAACTGAGGATGATTCAGCTTGAATTATTCAGACTACCAAACTATATATATATCGCAGCAAGACCTTTTGTGGGATAGGGAATACAAAGGGATGTGCAGTCTGAGTCTTCCCTGCTCAGAGAAATTGCTAAAACTAATGTTGTCACAAAGCCATGCCAAGTTATGACAGTATCAGAATAGTAAATGCCCTCGCTGCCAACAGCATGCCTACAAACAGCTCGAACTGTACCTGGATCTAGACCGGTTCAACCACTTGTGATCCCAACTGAATGTCTCATAACTACTTCTCTATTGGCTGAGACACGCTCCCTCTACATCCAACTCATGTCAATACTATAAATGCAGGGTTCACCAACTGTTCTGAGAACCAATAAGTGGTGCTTGGTACTTAATCCACTAAGCCAAAAGCATCAAATCCTTGCCCATGGGAAAGAATTTTACACTTTTGGCTTAGTGTCAATTCATATGATGCAAACACAACATTGAAACTAGCACTAGTACAACAACTGTAGCTTCTGACTGATACTGGAGTCAGCTCTAAGATAGAGAAAACTTGATAGATGTTCTTGGGATCTTGATCTTAATTGATTGTTAGATTTTTTAGAGAATGCTGGTGTCAAAAGATCATGAATGTAAGAAGTTGAGACATGGTAAACCACTTTTGATCATTGTCAATGCTCTCCCTGCACAGTTAACTGAAAAAGCTTTTGGTATTGAAACAAAATTTTGCTGCATTCAGCATCAGCCCAAACTACAATCATCAATGATAACTTTTACATTCTGTCATGATTTTGGGGCTACAACACTTTCTCTATTACAATACAGAAGTCTAGAATTGGTAATTTATGTCTGGTTGATTGGTAAAGGGAAGTCTTTAGCCAGGTACAGACACAGCCACTGCAATAACAAACAACCAATGAATTGAAGATCTGACTATCCAAACAATATCCTAGATGCTAGTGGCTAGTCAATGTCTGCATCAAGCAACCAGCTCATTCTTGCAAAATCTTGTCTCAGAGCATAGAAGACATCATCTATAGAAAAATATGTGCATCAGTTATTAAAGAACATGGAAACCAAAATGCTTACCATGCAGTCATCTCAACTTTCACCACAAATTCAGGCATTTATGACTGTCAGCATTATTTTAGTCCTTGCTGTTTACAGTTATGACTTGCTTAGATATTTCATTCCTTCTTGACTTGCTACCATCATGGTTGAAGCATTTCATTGCTATTCCAAGTCACACAAGCTCCACCAATGATTCTTTGTTGGAAGAAAGAAGCAGCTCACTTGCATCACACAAACACCCTGTAAATTCACTGACAGGGTACATGCCTGGGATTACTGTGCTTCCTAGTCTGCTTCCCATCTATTTGTCAACCACACCCAAATCAACCATGCATGCATATCAAGCACACAATCCTTCTTCATTCCACCAAACACCACCATTGGAGCCTCCCATCATTTTTATCTCTACAACGGCGCACGCTGCCGGTCGATCGATGAATGGTTCGTTCCAGTGCCCTACTTCTTTGTGGTCTACTATACTAATTTAATAATTAAAGGTATTTGTGATCAAGTCAAACACTTTATAAGATACAATGGTGTCACATATAGGCCGCCATCTTCCATGCAATACATGTGGCTCTATGTTCAGTACCATGATTCATCAACAGGATATGTTGGAGTTTCACCTTGCTCCTTCAATGGTGATGTGTTACTGCAGAAGCGGTTGAAGTCTATTATAACCTGTGATGATTGGCAATGGCTGGAAGAGAAGTATGGCTTTATTCACATCCGTTCAAAACTAGGATGGATTTAGTGTATTGTGATGTGCTACTTCTACATGTAGGATAAGACCTGCAATAAATTCCCTAATTAAATATAAATACCTCTTGCTGTCTTCATACAAGTCCTTTGTTTTCATGTCTTCCTTGCCCTTATTCTCTTTAAGATGCATACTCTTGAGATTGTTGCTAGCCAAACAAGAACTAATTCCAGTGTGCAAGAAATTGAAGTCCAACACACTACAACTATATATTGTCCACACCACTGGTTCATTGTCTTCAGATACCATAATGGTGACAATATTATTGCAGAAGTCAACAGAACACAGTATGCTGAATGGACCTGGAATTTTGGTCTACATACTTCCAACATTGTAATCAGATTTGACATCAGCAACAAATGTCTTCAAATCCAAGATCTTGCAACAAGTATTTGTATTTTAGAAGGCCATGGCACTTCTAAGATGGCGGGTTCTTGTCATTGTTCTCAATGGATGTAAGTACAATAAAATTACAATGAGAATTGGCCCTAATGTTTTGCAGATCCTCAGTCATTCATAAGTATCAAGAAAAAGAATACCTCCCAAAATATGATTCCAGTTTGAGCCACTTAATTTGTAAGTAATCCTTATGGTCTTAAGTCCACAGCAATGTCAGCTGATCATCACTTAGCATGGATGCATCCTGATAGAAGAGAATAAGATGCTCAAGAGGGCCTGTTGGAACCTGGCAATGTATAATAGGATGGAGTCATCACATTCTCAAATTTGGGAATTATGTCATGTTGCTAACAGTGTTACATGTACTATTTGCTTCTGTTTGTTTACTGCTGCGTTCCATGTACTGCTTGTAAAAACAACTCCTCAGTGGCGAACCCCCCCCCTACCTTCTGAGCGAGTTCCCGCATTGCGGAAAACTCGAATCTTATATTTAACTTCACGCGGAATCTATTGATACCACTTTCAACACTGTTCTCCCCAGTTGTCGCTGACAATGGGGGGTGCGCAGAAGAAAGGGGTGGTTGGAGCTGCATCTCCATGGCCAGACCACTCATACAACCACCAAGGCAACAACCAACGCGCCCATGCAGCTGCCATACTCTCAGAAACAGTTGAGCTGAAGCAAATTGCTGACCAGACCCAGGGGGTTCCCCCAAGGGATCTATTCCTCCGGTTTATGAGCTCGGTCAAAGACCTCACAACAAAGGTGCGCGATCGCGAAGACCAGAGTAGCCAGACAGAGGTACTCCAGCAGCTCCATCACATCCAGAATATGCTCAATAAGCAGACAGATAAGATGAAGACTTTTCAACAACCATTGCAGTCTTCTAAAGTTACCAACAGTCCCCCAGCATCTAATCCTTCTAGCCAAGCTAAATCATATTGGGATGCAGCTCTAGCAAGTCACTTGACATCAACAAAGTCTTCTCTGGTCTCAGGTTGGATGCAGGGTAACACCAATGGATCCATTGGTACAAATAAAACATCAAGCACCTCATTAAGCAGCCCAGCAACTCCATTTCCACTGAAAGAAGACCTGGAGATTCATATCCAAGGCACTGATCACCAAATCATAGACCCACTGCACCACCAGAAAGAGGCCAGGGTGGTGGAGCGAGCAAACCGCGCCATCAAGGAATCAAATAATGCTATAATTGCCCACCAGTCAGTCTCTACAGGCCGCATCCTGCCCAGTGGGGATATCATCCTGCGCGCTGAGGGCCTGGAAGACATGAAACAACTAGCTAGAGCAGCAAAGGACTGGTGCCTGGCCTTTGGAGACAAAGCAACTATTAAACAAAGAACCTACAGGGTTGTCATGAATGGTGTCAACTGCCAACTCAACCTAGCTGCTGCCCCAGCCTGCATTAAGGCAGACAATCTGGGCTGACTGGCTTCTGCCCCCACAACCATCACATACACTGGATGGCTTCTTGGGCCTCGATATATTGAGGAACAAAAACCAGAAACATCAAAACTTATTATTGAATTTGATAATGACCAAGCTGCAAATATCGCCATATTACTTGGCCTGGCAATTGATGGCCATGATCACCCATGTGAATACTATGACCAGACTCACCAGATCCAGCAGTGCTTCAACTGCCAAGCATACGGCCACATAGCCCGACACTGCAAGAGACCTACCTCATGCGCCTACTGCGCGCAAAGCCATTCCTCCCAGGAATGCCCTACCGCACGAGACCGCACTAGAGCCCAGTGCGCAGTCTGCCAGAACCAGAATACTAAGCGCAGTGAGAAGATCTCAGAGGATCACTTCGCCTTTGATCACAGCTGTCCAGCCCGTGTGGAACGAGTGGAGGTTGCATGTCATAACTGAGCAACCAGGCGTGGATGGTATGAGAGTGCTCCTTTTCCCCTTGATTCTGAACCTCCCTCAGAGGAAGGAGGCCAAGATCCTACCCCTGCAGAAGCCACAGAGCAACATGCCCAATGCCGAGGCCCAGGCCGACCCAGAAAGAGCAATAAAAGACCTCGCACAGAGGACGAGCCTGAACTAAACAGTGTTATGGCGGATACCCAACCAGAAATAGAGACAAGTGCCCAGACCCAGACTTTACAGCTCAGGGAGGGCCCTCGCCAGCAATCTAGAGCCAGAGCTCTCAGTGCCCCAGGTACTGGTGATGCTCCAAGAGTACTCAGACAGACTTGAAACCGACACAAAAGCTACAATCAACACCATGGTCAAGAGCCTGGTAATGAGCAAAGCCAGTTTCACTCCAATGAAGACCCAATGGAGGAGGAACTGTGATCAATAATGGATATTAAACAAATCCATATTCTGCAGGCCAACTGCTGGAAATCACATGAGAAAGTGATGGTGCACCTCTTTGGTGAGAGAGAGGTGCGCAACCTAGAGATCCTGGCTATCCAAGAGCCCTATATCAACAGCTACACAGACCAAGTGACCACATACTCACAAATGCTTGGAAACTGTTTTCACCTCCTGATCAAGCCTGTCAGCAGGTACACTGATGCAGCACATATGCCATGGGTGTGCTTCTTTATTAGCAAGTCACTGGATCCAAAAAAGTGGACAATACAGCACCATACCAAGGACTTGAGTACTTTGACACTACACACAGGGATTGGCTCCATACATATCCACAATGCATACAACCCCAGCCCTGTGACAGGCCAACCCAGTGTTATACACCCATTACACAATGTATTGGCTGAACATCCTGGCCAACAACATGTGGTGGTGGGCGACTTTAACCTCCATCATCCATTGTGGGCACGACCGGACTACAACCACCATCATGAGGAAGCTGATGAATTAGTCAATCTAGCTGCAGACCACAGCCTGGAGTTGCTAACACCACCAGGCACAATTACATATGAGAAACACATAGGGAGAAGATGCCATCAGACCACAGTCAATCTGGCATGGGCCACCACTCCAGTGGCAGATCGCCTGGTGCGCTGCCAGGACCAGCGGGACTGGCTGCATGCAGCAGATCATGTCCCAATCATCACAGAACTAGATATTTCTGTACAGAAGTCTCCAGAGAAGCTAAAGGCGCGGTGGCTGGAAACCAACTGGGACACACTCCTTAGAACTCTGGCGGCTGATCTTCAGCCTGCAGGTCCCCTGACTAGTGCTGGGGAGGTGGACACTGCAGTTGATCACCTGATTGGAACCATCCAGCACGCTGCAGAAGGCAATGTCCCAATAGCCAGGATCACTCCTTATTCTCACCCAGAATACCCCCAAGAGCTAAAGAGGCTACGCAACAAGGTCAACCGCACACAGCATTGGGCTGCCTCCAGCCAAGAGGAAGATATCAAGACATTCCACCAGGCTAAGAACACACTTAGCCAAGCAACTGTCAAACTCAATCATGGAAGCCACCAAACTCAAGTAGAGGATGCAACTGAGTCAGTGGAAGGTTTCTGGAAGCTGGCCCGCTGGGCATGCCATCATGGAGCCATACAGCCAACATACACGCCTACACTCCATGTAGGGGACCAATCATATGACACCCCAGAAAGGAAGGCACAGGTGCTAAGGGAGACTCTACTCCCAATGCCCCCTGAAGCTGATCTATCAGATATCTCAGACTACAGATATCCTGAACCAATACAGATGCCTGCCATGACAGAGCAGGAAGTCCACCAGGCAGTCCAGCGGGCTGCACCAAACAAGGCTCCTGGCCCTGATGGCATACCAAATATGGCACTACACCGCGCCCTGGCCGTCCCAGTCTTCCTGACCTATCTCACTGACCTATTTAACGCCTGCCTGCAGCTGGGATACTGCCCAAAGCACTTCCGGGAGTCAACCACAGTGGTTCTGTGGAAGCCTGGCAAACCTGACTATACAACCCCTAAAGCATACAGGCCGATAGCCCTGCTTAATACAGTGGGGAAGGCACTGGAAGCAGTCATTGCGACACATTTAAGCTACCTGGTGGAAGCCCACGGCCTCCTGCCGCAGAACCACATTGGTGGCCGCTGGGGACAGTCATGCGAACATGCTATTCACCTCCTATTGGAGCGAATCCATGCTTCCTGGCGTGTTGGGGCACCAGTGGCCACTCTGCTTACCTTGGATGTCAGTGGAGCCTTTGATAACACTGCACATCAACAGCTGATCCATAACCTCCAGAAGCATCAAGTCCCACTAAGGATTGTCAACTGGATAGCAAGCTTTCTCTGCCACTGTACTACAGAAATTGTACTAATGGAAGGTGCAATGGGCCAGATCAGCACCAATACTGGCATACCCCAGGGCTCACCTCTTTCTCCAATCCTCTATCTGTTCTACAACGCGGACTTGATTGATTGGATACACACCACATACCCTGGACAAGCCATGGTCACAGGCTATATTGATGACATCTGTATACTGGTCTGGAGCCGATCTGCCACAGCCAACTGCCAGTGCTTAGAGCAGATACACCAAATAGCAGAACAATGGGAGGCCCAACATGCCTCACAATTTGCCCCTGCCAAATATGGCCTAATACACTTCTGGCGGAACCTCTGAGGGGTTGCTAAACCAGTTGATGAAACTGATGCTCCAATCAGGGTGCGAGGGGTGGAGATCAGGCCAGTGTCTGTCCTCCATTACCTTGGCGTCCAGCTGGACCAGCACCTCACTGGCATCAAGCAGATTGAGCATTGCCAGGTTAAGGCCACAGAGATGACTGCAGCTCTCTGCTCAATAGCAGGCTCAACCTGGGGTATTACCCTGGCACACCTCCGCCAAATGTATACAGCTGTCCTTTGGCCCCAAATCACCTTTGCCAGCTCCACCTGGTTTTTACAGGCTGGATGGGGCTTCATGACAGCGGAAAACGCGGCAAGGAGGGCACTGGAGTCTATCCAATATCAGGCCTTATACTGAATCACTGGTGCCTTCAGGACAACCTCCCAGGCTGCCCTGGAGATTTGCCTCAACATCCCTCCCCCTATAATTGCAATGGAATGCACTGCAAAGGAGTCTTACCTGCAAGTGGCCGCCTCACCCCTTATAACAACCCTTGAGGAGATACGCCAATCTGGCCAATGATGAGTGCCAAGGAATTCACAGGAACAGTGTATGCAGTGGACGGCCGGCCCAGACCATGACCCCCTGACATCACCTCTAGAACACTGGGGACAACGGGTTTTGGCTGCAGATAGGCTGGAAACCATATACCCGTATGTGGTACCCCCGTGGCAGTCAAACCTGGAGGCCTGTGTGGCAGAAACCTGGGAAGCCGCACTGGCAGCTCACCAAGCCACATTACACAATGGTGCCACTGTCATTGCCTATACAGATGGCAGCCTGACAGAACAAGGGGTCGGTGCAGTGGTGGTGTCAACTCTGGGGTGCCAGGCCACCCGCATAGGCTCCCCAGCCACCCATACAGTCTACGCAGCAGAACTTTGGGGTATAGAAATGGCGCTCGCCCAGATATACAAGTCAATAGGTCCAGCAACTCAATGCCCTGATCAAACACACATTGGAATCATCTTCACAGACAACCAAGCAGCAATACAGGCATGTGCAGCCCCTAGAAGGTTGTCTGGTCAGTATATCCTACACCAGATCTCCCAGCTGGCTGCTCAACTATGGGGACATGGGTGGAACATACAACTGCAGTGGCTCCCTGGCCATGAGGGTGTATATGGCAATGAATGTGCTGATGCCCTTGCCAAGGACGCCACTGGCTTCCCAGCCTGTGACAACACGGAGGAGCCAGTCCTTATGGCTAGCACCCGACGAGTTCTCCGTATGGGGGAGGTTGAGGCCTGGAGGGCTGAATAGGCCAACAACGCCCACAGGAGCTCCCTCTGCTGGCTGTGGAAGGAACCATTGAGGGCACCATTGCTGCTATATCAGGGTATGCGAAGGGCCGCAACATCGGTTCTCATTCAGATGCAAACAGGGAAGATCGCATTGGCCAGCTATCTCAGCACCTTTGGTGCTATGGAGTCAACTGAGTGTTCCTGCGGCCGCGGCCAACAGGATGTACAACATATTCTCCTTCACTGTACAAACCAAGCCGGCCCCCGAGCGCAACACCTGACCCAGGGCTCATGGAGAGAGCTAGACTACCGGTCCTACCTTACCCGGCCAGATCTAGCACCAAAGGCAGTACAATTCATGCTTGAGACAGGTCTCCTAGGCCAGTTTAGGGCCATAACAGCTACATACCGGGTCATGATAACCGACCCGAGACAACCAGCTGCTCAGTGCGGCTAAGAGGTCATACACTTGCAAGTGTTGGGATGGAGACAAGGCAGTATCCCGCAAGCCTAGGAGTCCTTCATGGCCCTGGGAACAGTGGCATAAAGAGATGTACAGGATAATAAGCACATGAGAAGACATATTATATGGCATAGAGTTGGGCTTTGTACTTAATGATTACCACTACGGCGGCTTACCCGGCCGCCCCTCTGGACCTGCCGCCACTCGGCCAAACAGGGCTGACAGATGCGAGTATGAATAATAATAATAATAATAATAATGTACTGCTTGTATCTGTCACCTAATTAATTTTTGATTCTATGTAGTTACCCCGTCTCATCATCTATGTGTTGCCAAGATCTCGCTTAGTTATATTCAGCTATTAACTAGTTAGCTGCCGAGTCAAACAAATATTTTTCCTGCCTTATAAAAAAAAAAGGTCGATCACATACAGAGTTGTTGATCCGTACAGGAACAGTGCCGAGGATAGGCCAGTGATTCAGGAAACCAGTGTGTTGTGCCATACCTCCATTTATAATCCCCCATCACTAATGAGTCTGCTAAGTCGACTATCATATTCTTCTATCTATAGCCCATCAACTTGCTATTTCTGGGTTCTTGATACCAGAACTTTTACTCATTGTCAATTGCTGAAGCAAAATATATAAGAAGAGCTTGTGCTATTTCCTATTATATTAATATTATTCTCACTTCACAGCTACATATCTGGTTTTACATCCATACCTCATCCTCAGGCTCCTTCTTTGGTGTTTAGCAGTTTTGCAGGTGAATACAGCTCCATTAAATATTATGAACCAAAATATGTTGACAAGGAAATAGTGAATGATATAATGGCTGAACAATCAACTTCACACCAAGCACTGGAGGCACTCAGGGTGGTGATAAGATATGCAGAAGCAAACTTTGATCCTCAAGATGCTGATTTATTTATACATCTGGGGCAAATGGACAAAAGACTGGTGAGGCAGCAAAAAGAAAAAAGTTTTATGGATAGCCAGCAAAGAGAAAGAGATTTTATGAATATTTGTGCGTGGACTGGGTTTCATGGTGTGAATAGAGAGTAAAAATATGTCCAAGAAAGCTGTTAAAATCTAATCATGAATCCCTCCTTTCAAAGAGATGGTGTTATACATGCTTTTTATTCTCCTGATTCCCCTGACCCATCCTCTATGTGTTGAACCACTTACCTGTTTGAGCCTCTGAGTTCGCTTAGTTATATTCAGTTGTTAGTTGTCGAGCCATCCAAAAAAGAACGCATTGGCTTAAATATGGGAGCCCTTTTTACAGAGTCAGTTGAGCATGCATCCTGCGGCCGGCGCCCCAATGAAAGAAAATAAAAGGGTTGATCATCTGGCTGCGTAGTGCAGGAGGAACAAGTTAATCAACAGTCTAGACTCAATTGACATACTGCTTTACATGATTGCCATTTCTCGGAAATGTAAGTTTACGCATCCTTGTTGCTATATATTACTAACAGCTAATGCAGGAATACTATTTGTAAAAATATATACAGACAAGAAGAGGCAGCTGTTGACAATGACAATGGTAATTGCCCAGTTTCGCACATACTACAAATGATGATTCATTTCTCTGTCCCATCTCTTATCTTTTTCCCCCCCTATCCACTTGCTCTTGTTATTGTAAGGAATCAGTCAGATTTTCCTTGCAAAGATACTTCCACGGCAAAGAACACCTACAAACCTTTACCATCCCCTCATATTTTTCTTGATATCCATGGATATCAACCATCTGCTCAACCCCTGTCCAGCAACAGCACCCCCCTCATCTATAGTTGAGGACCTCCAGCCTGAATGTCAGTTGCCTCCTATCTCAGAACTCTTTGCTGACAGCACACCAACTGGTTTGTCAACCCATTCCCAATTGCATACAAAACTCTTGAAATAGCTAACAGCTTATGACAGAGTATGGAAGAACCAACTCTCCAAACTATTTTTCTCAGCCTTGCATCTGCAACACACCATTTTTTTGTTCTGACTCCCACACCCACCACATAAACAGTTCCTCTTTAACCTCATCTGTGCTGGCTACTAGTGACAAGGGTCACCAGAAGTCCCAGATTCTGGTTACTGCAGGCCACTTCTCTATTTCAAGCCAGAGTTATGTGCATCTTCCACCTCATGACCTTCCATTTGGCACTATACAAGAGTGCTCGAATGAAATGGAAGTGGGGAATACTAAAGGAGATGCACATCAATGCATCACAGACAATGTTTGTTCTGGCCTCGCAGCTGCTGAAACTCATGTACATAACCCAAATCCAGGCTTAAGCCTCCCTTATCTCACACCTAATTCCAATCTGTCAGACACGCCGACGCCACCGAGCAGAGGAATGGTGAGATCGGCCGAGGCGACTTCTTCTGACACCCGAACTCCCAACAACATCTGGAGTGGAAAATCTTTTTCTAGATTGCAACCAATGGTCGAAGATGCCCTGGGCAATACTGACTCTGGTACCCCCCATGATTCATCTGCCAATGACAACAGTCTAAGAGGGTCTCCACCTGAGTCCAACATTCTGTCTCCCAACAATATCCAAAGTGGGCAATCCTTGTCGGAATTGCAGCCAACAATCAAAGATTCCTGTAATGATACTGATTCTGCTACCCCCAATTATTTATCTGCCAATGCCAGCAATTTCAGGGAGCCGGAAATTGAGTCCGCCATAGACGACGCTCTCGGATTTTTGCAGGACACCTCTTCCAGTATTGAGAATTTTCCACCTGGTGACAAGAAATCCATGTGTCGTGAGTCAAACTGGAGCACATCAGTATCAGCGTCTTCATCCGACAATGACCAGCCTGAGTTGCGTCATGAGGAAGACACAGATAGGTCTGGCGTGCCTTTGGGGTGTGAGACCAGTCAAGTGCTGTATCACAAAAGAAAGTCTGTATCACAAAAGAAAGTTTTCTGCAATTGAATCAAACTTGGTTCAACCTTCCAGGAATCTCAGGCCTTGTCCTTCCAACAAAGGGAGGGACAGTAATCAAAGTTATGATAACAGGACTGTAGAGGAAGCTTGCAAAACATCAGTCTTGGAAGCAGCTGTACCATGTTCCACAGCAGGTGTTGCTCATTCCAAAACAAGGGTTCCTTCCAAATCAGAGAAAAATAAATGGAAAGATTGCTTTTCTTGCCATCCTTCCCTATCTGACCTCCCCCCTGACAAGAAGGATGAAATTGAAAGAAAATGTAAACACATTTTGTGTCCTGATTTGCCTGATTTTTTGGAAACTCATACAAAATCATGGAAATCCTCTGGATTTTGGTGTTCCCTGTCACTCAATGTGTCTCAGCATCCCTATTACACTCCAACCAACACGCGAGCTTTCACAATCTGGAAATATGTTGAGGCAATACAGGCAGATGAGGCAACATACTATCTCAAATCCCAGCTTGTGGATATTATGATCTATTTGGAGTATATCCAAGAACTTAATCAACAAAAAAAAAGCTGGACACCCAGGTCAGACTGCAAAAACCCAGGCCATGGATATTATTTGTGGCACAGGATCTCTTCCAAAAGTAGTTGCAGACAAAACTTGCAGGTCTTTCCATGAGCACAAGTTAGTTGGTGAGCGTTGGTGGTGGTGTGGATGCTACCTAGGGTGTGGATTATTCCTCTTGTGTAGTCCAGAAACAGGGAAAAAGATGTAATCTCAAGTTTTCTGCATGGTGCGTGTCTTCTGCTGATGAGTTCACAGACAAAGCAAATCCTTTCCATTGGACACCTTTATTTTGTATGCCCTGTCAAATTGCCAAAATCTTCTAGCTTGCTGCAGCAAGTTTGATCACTTGGTGGATGGGCTTTTGGTCAGTGGTGAATTCCCTGAACAGCTAAGCAAAAAAGAAGTGCAGTTATGGATCCGCGAAACCAAAGCTGTCAACCAGGAAAACATACCCACAATTTGCTGGAAGCCCTGGAGCACTAATACTGTTGCGAGCAAGGCGTTGACTTTCTTTCTGCTCAGTTGAACTGTCTATAACTCACTCACTGACCTCAAAAGCTCTCATTACTCCACTGGTCATTTTTGATTGGATGCAGTGATTGAATATGTCTGCATGAATATCTGCATATCATCAACCTTATCCTACACTTTGATGCAGCTGTGTGTCTGTTGACAAATTCAAATCCACAGGCTCTACAAAGGTGTAAAAACCTTCCATAATGGCTGTTGATAAAAGGGCAATTGCTGTCTTTTGGTGCTACAGAACATATTCCAGACACAGAACAGTGAACTTGTGTCTTCCTCATCATTGTCTTTTTGAACATTGAACTTATCACATTCTTGCTTGTAGCTGCAGGCGAAGACTTGCTCCAAACTTTGAAGAATCTCAACTGCCATTGCTCTGCCAGGTTCATCATAATATGCTTCCTGAAGACACGAACTTAATTAATGCTTACTTTGACCTTGTGTATTGCCTACTGATTATTCTAATACGTGCTGATTGGGAGCCAGTCAATGACAATATAATTAACTTGGGGGGCGATTAAAAGGTTTTAGAGAAATGATCTGACAGAGCTGTTTAAAAGTACACTGGCTGGCTCATTTTACCCTTCAGCCGCGTTTTGAGATAAGTGAAATAGCTGATTGCTGTCAAATAATATTTGTAGACAATTTTCTATGCAAGAATCCCCAAGCCCAGATCATATTGACAATCAAGATTTCTACGGATGAAAAAACCAAACTTCTTCCAAAAACTAGATAAACGCGACTGAATTAAAAATTATCAATTTGGAGAAGAGAAAGATAGAAAGGAAAGACATCTACTGTGCAATCACAAGTATAAGAGCTAGATTGTTTTTTTTTTTTTTTGTTTTTTGTTTGCTCAAGTTACTCTGTTGACAGTGTCAGCAAGATGTTAGGCATCTTCGTTCAAACTGTTGTACTTGATGGTAAAGGGATCAAAGTGAACAGCTTTCTCATGCCTTTGACCAATTGTATAGAGGCTCCTCCCAACACCACTATAACTGGGTAATTAATCTCGCACCGCCCCATTTTTCACGTCTTTGCTTGTTTCACATTCCCAATAATTTCCAAGCCGGTTTCCAATTGGCTATATTATGTATGTTTTTCATTGGCTAACAAATCTCAGTACCCGCTTTTTTTCTTGCTGTTTTACTATATAATGACTAAGCAAAACAAAAAAGGGGAAAAACAAAATGCCGGGAAATATATATCAGTGCAACAAACACGTTAAGAGACTCTGTTTACAAGAACACCACTCACAACGTTTCTTTTCGTCCTACCGCTAGCAAAGACCATCAAAATGTCCAATGAGATCGTCAACCTGCCAACCATCGCCGAGATCGAAGCGGCAGCTGAGGTTCTCAGCATGCCTGACAATTCCGCCAAAGTGGTCCGGGTGAAGGAGCAATTCGCGGTCAAATTCGGCAATGGCATTCCACTCTCTGAGGCAGAAAACATGAAATTTCTTGCGGCCAACAGTAAAGTCCCGGTCCCAAAGGTCTACGCAGCCTTCATTGATCTGGAAACCAATCGGACCTTTATTATTATGGAGTACGTCCGCGGCGACAACCTGCAAAAACTGTTACCATCTCTTACGCCCACCGAAAAAGTCATCATCTGCAAGCTTGTCAAGGATGCAATAATCGAGCTACGGAAGATACCTTCGCCAGGTTATCTAGGTACCTTGAATCACCAACCTTATCATGACAGTGTTTTCTGGACAAAAGATAATAACCCATTAATCTCCGGTCCTTTTGCAAACCAGAAAGAAATGAATCGTGGAATTCTAGAAAGGCTGCGCCAAACTGAGTCATCCCAATATATTCAGTTATTGCAAAAAACTGTTGATAGCACATTACACGACCACCGCTCTGTTTTCACGCATGGGGATCTCCAGCCAAAAAATATTATGGTTGAAAAGGCTGAGACTCGCGATGATGGAAGTCCAGCTTTCAAGATTACCCTGATAGACTGGGAAATTGCTGGCTGGTATCCTGAATACTGGGATTTCTGCAATGCAACTATCTCTTGCAGGTTTAAGCCCGATTGGCTTGAACTCATTCCAGACATCCTGGATCAGTATCTGGTGGAATACCTCATGATGCAAGTGGTTTATAGTGCTGTATTCTACTGAGGAGAGTAATGGAGCGAAACAATAACAAATAACTTTGCATTCTGACGAGTGGAGCGACATCCCCCCTCTCCGGCCAGCCTACACCTAAAAGCACACTCAAGTATATGACAAAGGAGCAGAAAGATCCACCAACGTTTGATCAACAACTCCGACGAATATGAAGGGCGAGTAGGATTGCCTGCAGCCTCAATTCAGAACCATCTAGAGTAGAGCAAGCTTAAGAGTGGAGGGCTTGTTCTGCACTTGATCTGCTGAAGGACAAGCCAGCAAACTGTTGGAGAGCCTTCCTCATATTATTAGAGCTAAGCAAATCAATAAACTGAAATGTCAGAGTACTCACAATTCCACTAGCACTTGAAAATATCCTTCTCAAACGCCAGTTTTTTTGACATCCTCAACCCACTCCCCGCAACGGTAAAGCGGCTTGGATGGGTCCAAACGTTTGCCACCAATAGTCATCTGAGCCGGTGGTGCAGGGACGGCTCTACAACACTCCATTTCGAACCTGGCCAAATCATGCTTGGCGATGGTTCCGATCTTGATTTTTGAAGCCGGCACGAATGAAGCCGACTCTATAGGGTCCCTAGAGTCTCGTGGGTCGTATTTCATGCCCTGGAGGATGTTTCCGGTCACATGATGAAGACGCCCCCGGTCGGCGACTTGCAGCGCATTAGGGTTGGTCTCGATATAGATGGCAACATGATTTGGGTTGCCGATGTATTCAGCTGTATAGACGTTGTATGACATAGCTGATAGATTTCGGATTGATTCTGAACTTGAAAGAAAAACTGAATAAATAAATAAATGAATAAATAAGCAGGTCGCCAATAGATAGTTTGAGGAAGTTGACTTTCAGAAGATCTGGATTGTTGGAATACCCAACTGCATTTTCGTGGATAATGGTAACCTTTATATAACTTGAACCCAGAGGTCTTGCTTAGCAGCGGCCATTTCATGAAACTCGGAGAAGGGTAGTCATTGATTTCATTGGTGTAGTGATAGTCAAATGTAAAGCGTCTCACTGTGAGGGGTTTAGTGGTTGTTTTGCTCGTATACAATTCATCTCTAGTTTGCCGCCCACTGCGGCGGCTAAGGACTTAATGTAGGCTTATGGGTCCTGGGAAGGCGCAACATGATATCACTTTTGACTTTCAACGGAAAATCGAAGGCCTCGAGCGTTGTTGGCGAATCATTCGCTGCATCTGAGTTTCAGGCCCCCGGACTATTATTAGTTGAAGCCCTCTATTGCGAGAGGGGTAGCTAAAACGTTATCTGGGCACGCACTAGGTCATAGCACTCAAAACATCTTTAGCCAATCATGTATACATCTTAAACGCCTTTGTTTCACTATCCACATGTACACACATTCTGGAGCTCCCTCCTGATTCATGGTCCGTCCGGCGGTATTTTGTATGGTAAAGAACGCACCAGAACGATAGACTAGGATTTTAGGGAAATGCTGATCCAGAAATGACAGCGAACCCCTGTAAGCAATGCAATGTGATGTCTCCAAGCTTGACAAGCATACTAGCCTCTCGGCACTTACTAGCCACAACTTTGGTGTTGAATAGCATCATTTAATGCACGAAAAGCGGATCGTTTTAGTGGAATAAGCGCGCGCCTATATGCTACTTTAAGCATATTAGGCATGTATTTTTAGAATGCTAATCCAATCATAGCACAGAATCTCGGGAAAGTTCCGTGGCGCTTGGGAGGAAAGGATTGACCGAAATCTCGCCAGTTTTGAATGGACGCTACGCTCACGGTAGGCCAGTCTTCATGTCGTAATAGCCGCGCTATCCCATCAGAACAATTAACCCAGTTCTGTATTAGATTGCAGAGTCTTTATCCCATTAGCAAAGGGAATCTCATCCTATTGGCTGCTATGGCTGACTGACGCAGATATAAGAAAGATACCGAATTACTAATCAGAAAACACAGACGAGATCCCCGCGAGAGGATCCTCCATTCTACATTGTTAGATTCTAACAGCCCACTTGAGCACTTTTTTTCAGTCCATCCACACTATGCATACCGATATACGCACAAATGTCTGTAGAATCTCTTTGAAGAATCTCCAACTTTTCGTCAATCCGCCCCATCTGCGTAAGTAACTCGCAGTCCTGAGGAACCTCCAACCTTGGCTTTGCATGGTCTGTCACCGCCCTCAGAGCTTGTAGCGCTTGATTTGATGTTGGCTGCGGTCTTGAAGATGTAAATGACCCTTTCTTTGTGTATCAAAATATAAGGAAGCTGATCCAGCTGCCCACTCATGTTGCGGCCTTTCGCAAGATTGGGAAGGAGACATATTGTCTCTGAACCCATTCAACCGGCCTTCTCTCTTTAATTAATTAATTAATTTTTATTTATTTATTTATTTTTTTTTTTGGATTCTTGGGGCAACCTCTTGTGAAATGTATATACGGAAGCCGTATTCGGAGGTTGTCTACTCAGGGGAATAAACCAAGGTGGTCGAAGGACCAATTGCACGAGGCTATATAGCAGATATTAGATATTAGAACAACAATGTGCGGTTCTTATACTCTATTAACGTATCTAGAATACACGAGAGTGCTTGAGTGCTTGTCTATCTAATGTATCCCGAATGGGCCACATGTAGGAGTTCTCGCTGACCGGAGTAACTATAATCCGTTCCTGTTTATCTTCATTCTCATCACGGTCGGTTTTCTTCGGCTGACGGACTAGTTGGGCACCTTCTGCCCACCTAGCCCCACCATTTTCTTGCCAAAGGCAGCTTAACACGGCCGTCTCGTTCAACTACCCCTCCAACGTCGCCGCGCCGCAGAAATTTCGATATTTTTGACCACGTCCTTTCGACATCTATCGTCGCCGTGAAATATTTTTGCTTGACATCTAACTATTAGCACTTTCAGCCTGATCGAACTTCCGAATCAACCGATGGTACCACAACCGCAAATGCCCACAACATATTCGCTAAGCCCGGAAGGCAAGAGTATATTGGCGTTGATACAGGATTGGCTTCCAAAGGCGAAATATGAAATCGACAAATTGGGGCATAGGATTTACACAGACGATAAACGCGATGCATATGTTATGCCGCTTCTCTCGTTACTGAAAATCGAGGTGGGAAGAGTCACTGTTTGATGAGTGTAGGTTCTAACAAGGAGTTTATAGCACCTTGGATACACTATTCGACGATTTTCGATACCCGTACCCGTCCAAAACTCCACAGGCCCAGGCTACCTAATTCCCATTGCTAAGACAAACGAAACAACGCCGAGTACTATGCCTGGCGGTCCTTTAGAGCCGGGGTCATATATCCATTTTACTGATGGATTCCTGCTCACGCCAGAGCTTGATTGCATTTTCGTGGTACCTGTGACGGATAAGAATTCTTTGAATGTTTAGCTTAACAGCTGAATATTGGTTGACTAGAAGGGTCCTGGTTAAAAGCGTTAAAACATTGTGCTTCAGCCTGAGGTTGCAGGGACGTCATTGTATTCTCGATATTTCCCATAGGAGGATTGAACGATGCAGGCAATAGATGTGTTGAAGGATCAAAGAACTGAGAATATCCAATTTGTGCATGTGAAGAAGGGTCAAAGACATATGATTCAGGAATCATTTCTTGACTTGGCTGGCCAAGAAATTGAGTTTCTCCCACTGTCACTTCCGGAGAGGGATTGAAAAACTGTTGGTGTCCAATCATCGCCTCTGGAGAGGGATCAAAAGATTGGGTTGTCATTGCAACCAAACCAAGGTGGTCATTATTCGTTTGCAAGTCATATGCTGTGTTCGATGGGTAAAAATTTTCATGATGGGAGCTGCTTTTGCAATTGACCCGTTCTCCAATGTATTCGATTTCATCAGAACGATTTTCTGACGTTGAGTCCAAATTGTTTGTTAGGAGAACTGGCGGGTTATGGTTGTTACGAATTTGTTTCGGGTCATATTCGTTCTCAATTCTTGTCGATCGGGAGTCTTCTGAAGGTGTTTGCGCAAGTGCAGAATTTTGTTGTTCTATGGACGTGCAATCGTTTGTGCTTCGTGTTGGGGATAGAGTTAGTCCTGTGGCTGTAGGAACTATACCCTCAAAATGTCGACGCTTTCTTGAGTTTTGCCTCGGTTCCTCATCTCCGTCTGTTGTGAATGTGAGAGTTAATGAAATTTCTGATGCAAATGGATGAAATTTGAACACCTACTGTGCGGTGCGCTCTTCCGTTTGGATTTCTCACCCATGAACCTTCCTTCCGGGGGGTAGAAACCCACCTCTAGCTCTCTAGAGATGTATTCCCCAAGGGCACGCAATTCCCAACGTCTCACGATTTCCTCAATTCCTAATTCTCGGAACCTTCTTGCGGCTGTTGATATATGCTTGAAGTACCGTCTGTAGGTATACCTGCTGCGTATTAGTAACATCGCAGCAGAATCAACAATTGACTCACTCAGTCTCTGAAACACCGAGCGGCAACGCAATCAAAAACGCTGGATGTCCGAATTCAGTGACCCATGCCTCGTACCCACGACCTAGATTGATGTAGTGACCAAGTTCCTTCTCAATTTCATCAATACTGGCAGTTAGAGATGGAAACTGGCGCTTTATTTCCACTGCCATACTAACGCGCGCATTCCAGCGCCAACTCTTGCCTGTGTGATATCCACACTGAACGGCTTGTAGGTATAAGTTGCGTAAATCAAATCGTCTGTGTATTTTCAAGAGATCTGTGTGTCCTTCGCCTTGACGAATCTTGCAGAATGCTGCTCCCCATCCTCCAGACGTCGGAAACGTTTGACAAAGCTCCTCGAAGAAGACCTTGGGATCTCTTCTGCAACATTTCAGTATATGACGCAGTGAAGGTGCAATTGTAACTGTAGATATTGCAAAATTGGTGTTTGAAAGGGTGTCCTGGTTAGATGAATCGTCCGTATCGCTGGATGAGTTAATTTCGTGTTCGGTCGGATTGTTGTTGGACAAACTGCACTCCTCGTCGTGTAAACTGTTATCATTGGAAGGAATATCTTTGTTGTCCGACAGACAAGTGTTGCTTCCAAGAGAACAGTTATCATCATGCGAACGGCTTTCATTGTCAGATACAACTTTCTTTTTCTTTGTTGATTTTCTCTGTCACCGTCCGCTCAGGATTCCGACGAAATTATCAAACGCAGACTTCTCTACATCTGGGAGTAGATTGAAACAAATTCTGCATTCTTCGGATGATAGTGTCTCCTCGTTCTCTCTCAGAAGACAGGCAAGTTTTCTGAGTAAGGTATCAATTTCCGCGACAACCGGGTCGGTGCAAACAGACATCTTATGGTAAATAGAAGAAAGAAGGAGCGAAAGATGTTATTGCGGAGAGGGGTCCTGTGCCTTATTGCACGAGTTCAAAAATGGGTCGCGGCTCTCCCGTCCCAACTACCCAATCAAACTTTGGTAGGTTGGCAGGGATTAATTGGTGATAACCGAGCGTTTATCACATATTAATCCTTGTCATATCATTAACTATA
Organism: Aspergillus sp. MA 6038; assembly: GCA_003004525.2. NCBI lineage: Eukaryota > Fungi > Ascomycota > Eurotiomycetes > Eurotiales > Aspergillaceae > Aspergillus > Aspergillus sp. MA 6038. Next base: position 42,418 of record PQME02000106.1, on the reverse strand, counting down.
AACTTTGTATTCAGCCATTATTTGGGTGTTACGAGACTATTAAGATATGCAGGTCTATCATTGGCAAGCGACGCCTGGTTGATTGGCAAAAACAATTTTAACGTCCGCTTTGATATGGGAATTTTGATGTACTTACAAGGGCTTATCACAGTAGGTAGAAAGGTCATTCTAGATGCCTGTCGACACCTGTGTCAAGCGGCCAACCTTGCTCTTCCAAAATATGTGTTCCATAACCCAAAACTCGTCTCGCAGTGTAGAATGCATCGTATAGAATATAGATGTGCATCAGTTATTAAAGGGCATGGGAACCAACATGCTCACCTTGCAGCCATCTCAACTTTCACAAATTCGGGCATTCATGACTACCAGCATTATTTTGTGCTACTTGCTGTTTACAGTTATGACTTGCTTAGATATTTCATTCCTTCTTGACTTGCTACCATCATGGTTGAAGCATCTTGTTGCTATTCCAAGTCACTCGGACCGGTCCCATACAAGCTCCACCAATGATTCCTTGTTGGAAGAAAGAAGCAGCTCACTTGCGTCACACAAATGCCCTGTAAATCCGCTGACAGGGTACGTTCCAGGGATTACTGTGCTTCCTAGTCCACCTCCCACCTATTTGTCAACCACACCCAAATCAGCCGTGCATGGATATCAAGCACACGAACCATTTTCATTCCACCGAACACCGCCATTGGAGCCTCCCATAATATTTATCCCTACAACGGGGCATGCTGCTGGTCGATCGATGAATGGTTCGTTCTAGTGCCCTACTTCTTTGCGGTCTACTATACTAATTTAATCATTAAAGATCTTTGTGATCAAGTCAAACACTTTATAAGATACAAAGGTGTCACATATAGGCTGCCATCTTCCATGCAATACATGTGGCTCTATGTTCAGTATCATGATTCATCAAGAGGATATGTCGGAGTTTCACCTTGCTCCTTCAATGATGATGTGTTACTGCAGAAGCGGTTGGAGTCTATTATAACCCATGATGATTGGCAATGGCTGGAAGAGAAGTATGGCTTTATTCGCATCCGTTCAAAACCAGGATGGATTTAGTGTAAACCAATTTGTGATGTACTAGACCCACATGTAGGACAAGGCCTGCAATAGATTCCTTAATTAAATATATATACCTCTTGCTGCCTTCATACAAGTCTTTTGTTTTCAAGTCCCCATTGCCCTTATTCTCTTTAAAATGCATACACTTGAGATTGTTGCTAGCCGAACAACAACCAATTCCAGCATAAAAGAGATTGAAATCCAACACACTACAACTATATATTGTTCTCACCACTGGTTCATTGCCTTCAGATATCATAACAATGACAATATTGTTGCAGAAGTCAACAGAACGCAGTATGCTGAATGGACCTGGAATTTTGATCTATGTATGTCCAACATTGTGATCAAATTTAACATCACCAACAAGTGTCTCCAAATTCAAGATCTTGCAACAAATATTTGCATTTTAGAAGGCCATGGCTCCTCTGTGATGGCAGGTTTTTGCCATTGTTCTCAGTGGATGTACATACAATAAAATTACAATGAGCACTGGCCCTAATGTTTTGCAGATCTTCAGTCATTCAGAAGTATCAAGAAAAAGAATACCTCCCAAAATATGATTCCACTTTGAGCCACTTGATCTGTACATAAGTCTTATGCTCTTAAGTCCATGGCAATGTCAACTGATCATAACTTAGCATGGGTGCACCCTGATAGAGAAGGAAAAGGTGCTCAAGAGAGCCTGTTGGAACCTGGCAAAGTAGAATAGGATGGAGTCATCACATTCTCAAACTTGGGGGGTATGCCATGTTGCTAACAGTGTTACATGTACTATTTGCTTCTATCCATTTACTGCTGCGTTCCATGTACTGCTTGTACCCGTCCCCCAATTGATCTTTGATTCTACTTAATTCCCTTGTCTCATCCTCTATGTGTTGCCAAGATCTTGCTTAATTATACTGAGCCATTAGCTGCCGAGTCATCTGAAAGATTTTTCCTGCCATAACAAAAGTACAACCCATATATTACAGAGTTGTTGGTCTGTACAGGAACAGTACCAAGGATGGACCAGTGATTCAGGAAACCAGCGTGTTGCCATACCTCCATTTTTAATCCTGCTTCTCCACTAATGAGCCTCGCAGTTCGACTATCGTATTCTTCTATCTATAGCCCTGTCAATAGCTGAAGCAAAATATATAAGAGGAGCTTGTGCTATTTCCTATCATATTATTCTCACTTCACAGCTACATATCCGGTTTTACATCCATACCTCATCCTCAGGCTCCTTCTTTGGCGTTTAGCAGTTTTGCAGGTGAATACAGCTCTTTGAAATATTATGACCCAAATACATTGACAAGGAAATAGTGAATTATATGATGGCTGAACGACCAACTTCACATGAAGCACTGGAGGCACTCAGGTGGTGATAAGATATGCAGAAGCAAACTTTGATCATCAGGATGCTGATTTACTTATACATCTGGGGCGAATGGACGAAAGGCTGGTGAGGCGACAAAAAGAAAAAAGTTTTATGGATAGCCAACAAAGAGAAAGAGATTTTATGAATATTTGTGCGCGGACTGGGTTTCATGGTGTGAATAGAGAATAAAAATATGCCCAAGAGAGCTGTTAAAATCTAATCATGAACCCCCTTCTTTCAAAGGGATGGTGTTATACATGCTTTTTCTTATATTCTCCTGATTCCCCTAACTCGTCCCCTATGTGATGAACAATTTACCTGTTTGAGCCTCTGAGTTCGCTTAGTTAGTTATATTCAGTTGTTAGTTGTCGAGTCATCCAAAAAACTACACCTTGACTTAAATATGGGAGCTTTTTTACACAGTCGGTTCAGCATGCATCCTGCGGCCGGCACCCCAAATGAAAGCAAATGAAAGGGTCGATCATCTGGCTGCGTAGTGCAGGAGGAACAATTTAACCGACAGTGTAGATTCTGTCCTTGACACACTGCCTTACATGTTTGCCATTTCTTGGAAATGTAAGTTTACGCATCCTTGTTGCCATACATCACTAACAGCTAATGCAGGAATACCATGTGTAAATATATACAGACAAGAAGAGGCAGCTGATGACAATGAAAATGATAATTTTCTGGTTCCACACATACATACTACATATAATGATCCATTGCTCTGTCTTGTAACTTATCTTTTGTTGTTTGCTATCCACTTTCTCTTGTTATTGTAAGGAATTACTCCAATTTTCCAAAGATCTTTCCACAACAAAGAACACCTACAAACCTTTACCATCCCCCCATCTTTTAATTAATATCTATGGACATCAACCGTTTGATAAACCCCTGCCCGACAAGGCCACCCCTCTCATCTTTAGTTGAGAACCCCCAACCTAAATGTCAGTTGCCTCCTATATCAAAACTCTTTGCAGACAGCACTCCAACTGGTATGCCAACCCATTTGTAATTGCATGCAAAGTCCTTGAAATAGCTAACAATTTGCAACAGAGCATAGAATAACCAGCCCTTCAAACTGTTTTTCTCAGCCTTGCACTTACAACACATCATTTTTGTGTTCTGGCTCCCACATTCACCATGCAAACAGTCACTCTTCAGCCTCATCTGTGTTGGCTACTAGTGACAAGGGTCACCAGAAGTCCCAGGTCCTGGTTACTGCAGACCACTTCTCTATTTCAAACCAGGGTTATGCGCATGTGGGCTCCTATGCTTCTCTCAGTCTCAGTACAGCTATGCACTCTGCAGTTGAGCCCTTTACTTCCACCACTGTTGCTGCTCCTGCTTCTGCAATTCCTACTTCTACACCTGCAGGACCACCAACAGCAAAGCAGCTAGTCTACCGCAGTGCCAAGAAAGGCAACCAGCGGAACCACCGCATATGCCACAAGGCTTTCTTGCAGCGCTCCTCCCTGTGCACCCACTTGCATACCCACACAGCTAAGAAGCCATATTGTTGTGACAGCTGTAGCAAGACTTTCTCACAGCACTCCAATCTACTTGTCCACTTGCGTACCCACACAGGTGAGAAGCCATATCATTGTGACAGCTGTGGCAAGGCTTTCTTGCAGTACCACTCCCTGTGTGACCACTTGCATACCCACACGGGTGAGAAGCCATTTTATTGTGACAGCTGTGGCAAGGCTTTCCGGCAGCGCTCCACCCTGCGTGTCCACATCATGCGTGCCCACACAGGTGAGAAACCATTTCATTGTGACAGCTGTGGCAAGGATTTCTCACAGCGCTACAACCTGCGTGTCCACATCATGCGTGCCCACAAAGGCCAGAAGCCACTTCATGGTGACAGTGCTGGCTGCAAAAAGGATTCCTCTGCTCAGAAACATGCAGCATCTAAGGAGCCTTCATAGTAAAGGTGGCTGTACTGTGGATAGATTTTTTCCTTTCTTTGCTACTCACTTTTTTTTCTCCTCTCCAAATTGATATTTTTGTTCAACAGCTATTTTAGTATCATCCATTTTATCTATCATTTATATACTGTCAAGCTGGGATTTGTAGAGCATCTGTAGAATATGAATACAATTTTACATATTCTATTGAGATCGCAAGCTCCATCCTGGGGAGTGCAAATGACAGGTCAAAGCTATTTTACCGTGCATGCATATGAGTGAGACATCAATCCAAGAGCTTGCAAGTGTATAAGGTCAATATCCTCGGCTTACTACTGCCTTCCCCAGTATTGCAGGTTATGCCATTGTTGAAACTGTGAACCTAGCCACTGGGTCTGTTCGGAAGTAGGCAGTGCAGACATTGGTCAACATGAAAATGGAATTGGTCGTAGAACAGCGCCTATTCCAGCATCTAGCCTATTTCGACGAAACTGTTCATGATTCCTAGGAGAGCCATATTGCCCAGAGATGAGTAATGAGTTCAATGACAATAATAATTTGACTATCCAGTGATATGGTACTCAGCCTTGCATATCCACCTGGTACTTAATCCCACTCACCTTTCTAATATTCCAGTTTACCTTTCCTGTTTCTTACTTTCATACCACGCTACGCATCCAGAACAGACATGGTTAGTATACCGATAGACTGCGCGGGAGTATGCTAATATTTGACCACCTTAATGCTGACGGCAAAACACTCCTGAATAACTGTTCAGACCTGAAGATAAATGGATATTGTCATGAAGACAGAGCTCGCCTAAATACCAAACTGGTGCTTAGTGAGCATATCAAACAGGTTTCAGAACAGATCAATTATGATAACCTTGCCAAACTAGCCATCCTTGCCTGGAACTTTGATACATCATCCCAATTGCCGCCTGAGCAGCTTTTTCACTTCCTCGCCCATCCACACGACAAAGATGACAGCTTGTATCTGAACCTGTGTACAAGCTACAGCAACCTGACTGGAAACTATTCAACAGAGCAGCAATTTACACAGGAAGTTACAGAACTTCTTAACTTCCTTGGAAAACACATGGAAGATGATTGGAATGTAATGCAGAAATGCATGTCCCTGGAACAACCAACCTCCATGCCATCAAAGGAGATAGAAAATGATCAAGAAGAGCAAGGATCACGCAACAATTGCAATGATAATCAAAATTCTGCTGTCACTGGGCCAGAGTCTGTACAAGCCCAAGATACTGAGCAACTACATTGGATATTCCCACAACCAGAGACTCCAACAACAGAAGAGCAGTTGAAAGCTGAGGTTCGCGCGATCTATGCTGGCCTGGCTGTGGTGGAGGAGAGATGCATTGGCCACCAACAATCAGATCTACCAAGCATACAAGATCCATGGCAGGTTTTGTTTTCCTTGCACCAGCTTCTGCTTGATGAACATAATAACTTTTTTTTTGCCTCACAATGCCCATCCGCAAGCCTTGCTTTGAAACAGTTGCCTGAGAAACATGCCATGCCAGCCTGGATGTGGTGCTATGGCATCCATTCCTTTCTTGAATTGATGCGGCATCAACTCCCAGATTCATTAGAACACCTTCTCAGGTTCTTTCATCTGGCCTACTCAATGATAACCCTGCTCCTGGAAAATGTTCCTACCTTTGAAAGTATATGGATTGAGTGTCTTGGTGACTTGGCTTGCTACCAGATGGCCATTGAAGACTCTGATCTAGCAAATCACAAGATATGGGCTGATATAGCCAGGTATTGGTATCACAAAGTGGCTGATAAGAATCCAAATCTTGGCAGAATCCAGCACCATTTGGCTGTTCTGGCTCGGCCAGACATCCTCCAACAGCTTTTCCACTATACCAAAAGCTTGGTTAGTGTCTGCCCATTTCCCAATGCTGGAGAGAGCATTCTCTTACTATTTGATCCACTCCTTGATGAGTTAGGATCATATGGTCAGCCAGTGGCAGTTTCCGCATTTGTAGCTGCTCATGGATGTCTCTTCAAAAAAGGCCCTATCTCTGATCTTTGGACATCTGTGCAAGTCTATCTATTCCCTGAAGAAATACATCGACGAGTCTGGCACGGAGTTCAAAATTCATGGAGCCTATATGGCATCGTGCAATTTCGCTGTGATCTTTGAATATGGATCAATGGATGCAAAGTTGCCTTCTAAATTTGAAGAGGATGTTCCGCAGCGACAGCAGCAAGGAGAAGAACAGGAAAGTGTATCTTCCAATATGACCTACTATGGCACTTGTCTTGCTTTTGGAGCTTTCTCCATCATCCTGGATCAGATTGGCAACAAGCACATCTATCCAGCCATACATGTCTATCTGGCATTTTCTGGTGCATGGAGCTGAATAACAGCATGGGACATATCAATTTACTCATTCCGTAGAGCAATATTTCCACTTTCCTCATCCGTGGCCAGGTCTGGGGCCAGCGTTATTTCCCTGTCAACTTCTTCAAGGATGCCATAGCAGAGGATGATAAACGCTTGATTGATATGCCTTCATTGAGAACTTCCAGGATATATCAGTGCTTGTGGCTAGGGGAAAAACTTGCCAAGGTTAGTATCATTTCTTTCCTGTCTGTGAAATACAACCACTAATAAATTTGCAGTACATTCTATATAGCTGATGAATTTTTCAATAATTCCTTTTGCCCAGGAGCTTGAGAAAACCGCTCATCTTGATCCCTTTGCCACCAGCTCGGGTGAAAAAATACAAGGTTCTTAGATGATGCCTTGCGGGGGCACTTTTTAATCTGGACAAAAGCCTGTAGCCTACACACTGTACCTTATAACTGAAGTTATTTATTTATCACAGGCTTTTATTGGTAGAAAGCTATAAACGGGTGGGTCGATATTTGGACTCCAGTAGAGATGGACCTTTTCCAAACCGTGCTGGTAGTTAACCATGCTCCTGAATTGGCCAAATTTGTTTAAGTTACTTGTGCAGGTTGCTCTACTGCAGTCTTTGTACATTTCCATCTATGGCACACAAGTATATATTGCTACATTAAATATAGTTTGGATCTTGGGAGTCCATAACATATTGACTTGGTGTCTTTGTTGCAACTTCACAATATACAAATTGCATGGCTGATGCAACATAATGATGATTTTTTATTTTTTCTGATACCATGCCTCAATAAAATAGCTTCTCTTTAAATAGCTGGTCATGAACCATGAGAAACCGTGTACAAAGGACGCCCTAGCACCACTCATCATTTATTCAGACCCTTTGTTGTCCTCATCATCCTCATTGTCCTAGTTGTCCTCCTACTGTCTAAGCCACATCGCCATCTTTTTCTTATCCAGGGTACCGTATTCTTCCTCCAGTTTCTTTCTCACTGAAAGACAACCAGCAAGAAACTCTGACCGCAGCCAGAGTAGAAATGGGGTGCATGCCTGTAGTGGCCCCTCCTTCTCAATTTCACCTGCATGGTGATTGAGGTAATAATACTTGAATTGTGCAGCATCGCACTGCAGATTACTACTGCTGCCAAAATTCTGCTCTTTAAGGAAACTCATCTGACAGTCTGGTTCTTCAAAGAAGTGATTCAGCTGTTCAAGATTCTTGAAATACATGCGCCAGGGCTCCTCTCTAGGGGGTTGTGGCACACCAGATAGACTATTCATTACTGATTAGGTCTCTTGCAGCACAGAAGATATGAGTACTTATGGGCTGAATGAAAACACCAGCTCACCATTCTTGACTGTGACAAATTCTCCAAGATTGACTCTTTGGTGAAAATCTCCATAGCTGTCATGACCAGGAGACTCATGATAATAAAAGCTAACACAGAACATTGGACCCCATTCACAATCCTCATGGATCATTGGGTGGGAGTTGTTGATCCACAAGCAACTGTCCAGAAAATGTGAGTGAGTAACTGTTAAATAGGCTAGATATATTAATAAAAAACTAGTGTCAGCATTTCTGGCTTCTTTTTGTAAGATAGAATAGGCTTGCCATTTTGGTTCCTGTCTGCATCCACTCCAATGTGGTGGTTGAGATCCAGCTGAGACTCTTGCTCCTCTCCATTGTCATTCTTGAGCACTGCTTTGAGGATAGAGTCTTCTTCTAGCCAGTAGCTCTTGGCATAGACAAGGAAGCTTTTCTTCCACTTGTCTTCATTCTCAGGTTCTTTCATGTTTTTAAGATAGTCTTCCCATGTTGAGTAATGTGTGAACATAGTGAATGACTACAATATCAAATGACATGTGTTGAAAGATGTTGGTATGGATTTGAAGAAATTGTACTGAGACCTGAAGGAGAAACAGTTTAGGATTTCTCCCAGGGTTCTTCTACTCTTATAGCTGGCTAGCAGGCACCAAGTCAGTTGTATTCCACTGCAGGCACATGATATGATGTATTGAGCTTAACTCACTGCTCCTGATCAGCATCTTTACCTGAGTATGGGGATTGTCTCACAGTCCACCAGATTGAGTTCCTCCAAGACTGGACATTATTGTGTTGCTTACTCACCTATTGCATTCAACTGTGGGCTGAGAGGGGGAGATAACCAGTGGATCTGAGTGAGCTGGCATGATATCTCTGATTGGAAGGATGTGCTGCAGGGGTTTGAGATTTGCCCCACAATCTAATATCAGAGAACTACAACTGCATGGTGAGCTGAACATTGTGCATTAGTAGAAAATCCTGCATCATAGACCCATATCAGTGGGTCAATCAACATGCAGAAATGTTCACTGAGAAAGGTCGCGCCAGCGCTGTGGCATGATGGAACCCCAATCTTGTCAAATTACTATGCAGGATTTCTACCCAACCTCAAGACAATCACCAAAAGATGGGTCTCAGTTTTTCAATGAAGCTATGCAGACAAGTCCTGTCTATCCTATCACAGCAACAAATTATAGACCCACTGGTTCTTGCCAGCTGAAAGATTCTTCACACTGATCTTTCAGCTTGCCACAATTAGCACAGAATGGATTGTCACTTTTCTATATTGTGTATTAGCCAGCATTACAGAGATCTGATGCATCACTTCTTTTTCTCTCTCTGTGATATCAATATATTACTGAAGGATGAAAGGTTGCTACGCCGCTCAAACCTAGGTACCGAGGTACAACTTCACACCCCCCAGTCGAGTGGCCTGATTCCTCTGTTCTGATTTCTACCCACAATGACCAGATGCTCTACCCACGCTGAGTTGTAGCCCAACTTCAGCCGATATTGCATGGTGGAATAGCTTCAATCGGCTAAGCGGGACTGCACTGTGTGCTGCTGTAGAACTAATAGTATACATAGCTGTACTATTGATAGCAGATCTTGGATTCTCTGGAAGGTCTATACAGACACTGAAGAATCCCTTATCTCAGACCTGCTACATGGTTAAAATTCACCTACTGCTATCCGAGTGTGTAACACATCCAGGATCTCCTGTATGCAGAAGCAATATCTGCAGCCCAAGTTGAGATCCTCCATGTACGCCAGGATGAGCATGAAATTTTCTAGACAAAATTAGGACAAGTCAGGTTTAGAAAAACAAGGAGGGGGGTGACAAGTGGCAAAATACCTGGGCAAAAGGTCACAGCCAATGTCCAATGGAGTGGATATGCCATGGTCTACATGACCATAAGTATCATCTACTCTATCTCTGTTTCCTTTCAACCCATTTGCTCATCTGCTTCAATCCTTCTCATGTAATCCAATAAAAGCTCAAACTTTCAAAAATAGTAACCCCAAAGAAGGTCTGGGACATGGTTATGGTACATCAGGCATGTAGGATGTTATTGTATATCATGCCCAGTGAGGTGGGATAATGTACTTTGAGAAAATGAGCACTTGATCTCATTTTAGCCAGAGCTGAAACTGACTGGTCTGCATTCCCCTCTGTGACTCCACATTCTTTGGCAATGCAAGACAGCAAGTAGCAGCCAAGTCTAAGCATATTGCCTAATGCTGACTGTTGTGGTTTCAATTTCAACTTATCAACCATCATGTTCGCTATTCTGTGGTATGATTGCCCCCCTCTCCCCCCCCCCCCCCCAACACACACACAAAAACTCATGTTGGGGACTAGGCCGTGGATTCCGGTGGCATGTTGGCTGCATCCTCAGTGATGTGGTGCCACCTGGCAGAAGAGAAACCATGTTGGTGGTGCAGTGTGTGATGGCCCGGTGGCGCCGTTCCTTACATACAGCCTTGGGTATTGAACGGGCATCATTTGCCAAGTTGACCCACTGATATGGGTCTATGATGCAGGATTTTCTACTAATGCGCAATGTTCAGCTTGCCATGCAGTTGTAGTTCTCTGATATCAGGTTGTGGGGCAAATCTCAAACCCCTGCAGCACATCCTTCCAATCAGAGATATCATGCCAGCTCACTCAGATCCACTGGTCATCTCCCCCTCTCAGCCCACAGTTGAATGCAATAGGTGAGTAAGCAACACAACAGTGTCCAGTCTTGGAGGAACTCAATCTGGTGGACTGTGAGACAATCCCCATACTCAGGTGAAGATGCTGATTAGGAGTAGTGAGTTGAGCTCAATACATCATATCATGTGCCTGCAGTGGAATACAACTGACTTGGTGCCTGCTAGCCAGCTATAAGAGCAGAAGAACCCTGGGAGAAATCCTAAACTGTTTCCCCTTCAGGTCTCAGTACAATTTCTTCAAATCCATACCAACACCTTTCAACACATGTCATTTGATATTGTAGTCATTCACTATATTCATACATTACTCAATATGGGAAGACTATCTTAAAAACATAAAAGAACCTGAGGATGAAGACAAGTGGGAGAAAAGCTTCCTTGTCTATGCCAAGAGCTACTGGCTAGAAGGAGACTCTATCCTCAAAGCAGTGCTCAAGGATGACAATAGAGAGGAGTAAGAGTCTTAGCTAGACCTCAACCACCACATTGGAGCAGATGCAGATGGGAATCAAAATGGCAAGCCTATTCTATCTTACAAAAAGGAGCCAGAAATGCTGACACTAGTTTTTTATTAATATATCTAGCCTATTTAACAGTTACTCACTCACATTTTCTGGACAGTTGCTTGTGGGTCAACAACTCCCACCCAATGATCCATAAGAATCATGAATGGGGTCCAATGTTCTGTGTTGCCTTTTATTATCATAGGTATCCTGGTAGTGATGGCTATGGAAATTTTTACCAAAGAGTCAATCTTGGAGAATTTGTCACAGTCAAGAATGGCAAGCTAGCATTTTCATTCAGCCTGTAAGTACTCATATCTTCTCTGTGCTGCAAGAGAGCTAATTGGTAATAAATAGTCTATCTGGTGTGCCACAACCCCCTAGAGAGGAGCCCTGGCGCATGTATTTCAAGAATCTTGAACAGCTGAATCACTACTTTGAACACCCGCATTATCAGATGAGTTTTCTTGATATGCGGGGTTTTGGCCACAGTAGTAATCCACAGTGCAATGCTGCACAATTCAAGTATCATTACCTTGATCACCATGCAGGTGAAATTGAGCGGGAGGGGCTGGAAGAGGCACGCACCCTGTTTCTACTCTGGCTGCGGTCGGAGTTTCTTGCTGGCCGTCTTTCAGTGAGAAAGAAACTGGAGGAAAAATATGGTACCCTGGATAAGAAAAAGATGGCGATGTGGCTTAGAGGGTGGGAGGATGATGAGGACAATGAGGATGATGAGGACAATGAGGATGATGAGGACAACAAAGGGTCTGAATAAATGATAAATGAGTGATGCTAGGGCGTCCTTTGTACATGGTTCCTCATGGTTCATGACCAGCTACTTAAAGAGAAGCTATTTTATTGAGGCATGGTATCAGAAAAAATAAAAAATCATCATTATGTTGCATCAGCCATGCAATTTGTATATTGTGAAGTTGCAATAAAGACACCAAGTCAATATGTTATGGACTCCCAAGATCCAAACTCTGTTTAGTGTAGCAGTATATACTTGTGTGCCATAGATGGAAATGTACAAAGACTGCAGTAGAGCAACCTGCACAAGTAATTTAGACAAATTTGGAAGTTTTCTTTTCTTTGTTTGGATTAAGTGAGGATGCTTATAAGGCCACATTGCCTTATTTTTTCTTCTTCCTTTCCTTCTCTTCTCATGCTTGGATTTCTTGTTATATGGCTACATAGTCTAGTTTGAATTCATTTCGCTTACTAGCTATCCAAGCGCGTGCCAAGGACAATGAAGGGTCTGAATAAATGATATAAATGGCTAGATTGGTGGAATGGAAATAATCCATAAAAGCGTGAAACCTGTGACCTAATGCAAATTAGGCTTAAAGTGGGGTGGCATTCTATCCATAGATTGTAGGTGGTCACAAGATGGGAGTAGGCCACAAACCACCACAGTACACACTGCAGTGTCCTCCCATTCAGTGCTGCTTGGCATGGTCCAGTGCGGGCTGACAAGACTTCCTGTGGATAAAACTGGAGCAGGATCAATCAACCATCAAACACATCAAACATGCTCTTTCCACTGCAGAAAGAGTGATGCAGCACTGGAACTACAGACCCTGACAGCACAGCTCAGGGCAACTCAGCCAGAGTCAGACCCAAAAGTTCATTACATTACACTACCCCTGCGAGGAGTTTTTGCTCTATGAAAAAACATGTTGGCTTTTGGGCACTCACCATCCATGATATATGGCTTATGCATAAAATGGACAACTCATACTTGCATTTTCCTTGCCTCCCTCCTTGTATCCAAGTCTGGGAGGCTATATTAAATATGTGATGTATTTTGTCCATTCTGCATCCCAGACCTTTTTTTGTTTCCATCATTGTTAATCATGGCTCTATCACCACTATTGGCCTGACCTAAAGATGGTGAAAAAGTTGAAGAAAAATCCTACCACAACAAGAGTGGCAAGGAGAACATACATCCAATGATCCCACCAGATTCCTCCATGATTGACTACAATCAGCCAAAATCACCATAAGCTCTCATGACATTAGCAAGATGTGCATATCATAGAATGGCTAACTAGCACCTTTTTGGCAATTGTAGCCCATACAACCATCCAACAGTCAAACTTTGGATAGGATACAAGGAATATGCTATCCCAGGAAATTATCTTAGCAACTATCCACAATTGCAAACAGGTACCATCTTTGGATCACCATACATTGCACATTCAGGGGTCAACAAGGACATTGGACACACCTTTGTGAATTAGATGACCTTCATGCGGCTAAAAATTCTGGTGTGGAGACCTTTGTTAAACAACAGCCTGTTGAACCATGTGCAGTCACAATGCTTCCAGGAGGCATTGGTTTATATGTCAATTAGACCAATTTGGGATTGACAAAAAGAAAGGAGAGAAAAAGGATTTTGAGAAAGAAAATGCTGCCAGTACCAAATCACAATGGGGCATTTTCATGATGACCTGCAGACAGTCAAGATTCATTGACAGAAAGCCAGCGAGGTCCATATGGAAGATGGAAAGGGGAATTTGACAAAACTCAGGATCAAATTGGCAGATCTTCAATGTATATCATCCAAGGGGTGCCTTGGATGTAGAGAACAAATGGTTTTGGAATCTTTAACTTATAACAACAACATTATTGAGTAATTTGCCAATTGTTGTTGTTCCTAGAGGGTCAGTGTATTGTAATACATCTTAAAAGACTGGACAGAGACAATAGTAATGAGTGATACACTGGGTTTCTCTAAGATGATAAAAAGGAGAGGATCCAGTAGAGAAAGAGTTTCCCAGATGACTAGTACTATATAGCTATTTAACTGGTCAGTAACTTGGTTGAATATATGGAGATTAGGCTAGGCGAGTGCTCAACTTCATAAGGGATAGTAGCAATCTAATGAAACATTATTCCACATATATTTTTGACTGAATGTGGTACCATCACATTCGATTCTTTAAGGTGACTGTTGAGCTGTCATGTAGAGGTGTTGAAATCCACCAATATTGTCACGCGCGCAGATAGCTAGTAAATGAAACGAATTGAAACTAAGCTATGTAGCATTATAACGAGAAAAAAAAAAAAAAAAAAACCATCAAGTATGAAGGGGAAAAGAACAAGAAGAGGAGGAAATAATGCATGATGGCCTTATCTACACACTTGCTTAATCCAGAACAAAGGGATGGAAGAGACTAAGCCCTGCAAGAGGATCAGGGATCAGGGATCAGTAACTTAGGTGCAAACCCATCAAACATGAAACAGTCAATGGCCACGCCCTGACACTACTTCTCATCATCTTGGTGGTTTTCGCGAACAAGCAACAGCCATACTTCATAGTTGAGTCAAATAATGCACTTGAAGTGATGAAACATTTCAATCAGGGAAGTGCTGAGCAATCTCTGACCAAGACATTCCCTCTTGCTCTTTCAGCTGCACCAAAAGTGTATTGTCCTCAGACAAGTACAACTGTGGCTTTCCTGAAATATTGACTGGAGGCCCAACTGACTTTAATTGATCATGCTCCTTACAGTGAGGGTGAGGATCCTGTGAGGATAGTATTTGGCCTGGTTCCAGCATAAAGGTGAATAGATAAGCTGGTTTTGATCCATCAGACTGGACAGTGAGAATGGCGCATCCAAGGATGTTTTGGTTTTGAGGGGAGCAGTCAGACTGCATGGAAATGTGGCTGTTTGTAGAGGCAGGCCTAACAGCATGCCTGGGTTTCTTTTTCCCATTTTGTCATTTCTTGCCAAACTGCTCAGCAGATTCAATAGATAGTCCAGCTGCATGATGGTCACTATCACCAGCCTGATCATCCTGATGTCTCCTTTTGCAAGCACTGGCCCTTGTGGTTGACCTTGTCACTCTCATTCACATACATGGAGGTGCTGGAATAACCATGGCAATAGATGGATTGTGTTTCGGGATATTGGCACCTGGCTCCTCCAGGCTAGGAAGGCATTTTTGGCCAGACTGTGTGGTCACCTGGCTAGTCGGTGGTGAATCCCCTTTGTTTCCGGCAGATTCTTGATTTTTCTCACAATTGTCAGTATGACGGCGCTTGCTGGTTTTTTCCTGACTGCTGTCCAGGTGCTCATCTTGGCAGCTAGGTTCGATTGCGGGAGATGATTTTGAACTAAATAATGGTAGCCTGTCAGGTCATCAAGAATTGCCCATGGCTCGGTCATAGGAGGTAGTGCACCCCTCCCTGTCTAAAGTGCAACAGGGCATAGAAGAGGAACACAAGACACAGCCCTCATCAGTATGAGCAGCATCTGATAGTACAGTCAGTAAAAGAGCTGAGCTTGAACCATACATCATGACTTACCCATCTCACCATGGTTCTGAGCTGGAAATAATACTTGTTCCAGTTTATGGTCAACCTGAGGAAACACTGATGCTGCAGAGTCCTCTGGATTTGCCTGTGCTGACAAGCATGATGGTGACCTTGCCAGATCCAGTGAAGTTTCAATGACAGCTGACTTGTCTATTGCAGTCCCAAGATGTCTGGGCTCAGGATTACAGTATGGCTCTGGAAACAATCACTGTCAGTTGATGCAATATGCACACACATGGCTCAGCTTACCACTGCTGGAAGACCCATATTCATCCACTTGTGGCACCTGGTCATGACTGATTTCTCCATTTAGACAAGAACCACCATTCCTTTCCACAGGACCTGTATTCTGAAGTTGAGGCCTTCCTGTTTCATGGCCAATGTTGGCTAACTCCACATTGAAAATATTACATGGCTTGCTGATGCTAGTTGAGAGTCTGTCCTGCAATTGAAACAAATTTTCAGACCTATTTTCAGGAAAAGCCAAAACATTTGATCCAGGTGCAGGGACGGGCCCAGCAGGAAATGAATGGTGAACAGGTTCAGTAACAGAGAGGGTGGAAGATTGCTTTCTTTTGGTTGATGATAAACTGCTTTGGAATTGTGGACATGGAGGACCATGATAGAATTCTATCTGATCAAGGCTGACAAACATATTTGATGACAAGGAAGATAGGAAAAGGGTCAGAAACAATTCCAGAAATTGCACTATTGGTAAGGCAGGACTTGTGCTCAGCCTTTTATAGGAGCAATAACTGCTCCACAATAAACCTTGAAGAGATGGGACAATTGTTGCTTGATTGGTTCAGCCTATAATTGAGGTCAAATTCAAGACAATTTGACACCACTTATGTAACCCCTTGAACTCTCCATTATCCAGATCTGTTCACTTTGCCAGCTGGAACGCAATCAGACCCATGGAATATCGTGATATCAACCTATTTGTGACCAATTGACTTAGAGGAGTTTGGAACAATTGAGGAAAAAAAAAATGAGATCCCAGGCACTGCCTTCTTGTCACCAGACCCAGTGGAGCAGCAGCACAAGACACATTGGGCGGCATTGGAAAGACCAAAAGTTGTTGCATTGGCTAGGAACACTTTGTAGATTGTGATTGCTTAGAATCTCAACATCACAGCTGGTCACAACAGCCCAACAACCCATAAAGGAATAAGATCAACCAGATCAATACTTGACTTGACTTGTTGTAATATGGGTAAGGATACAACTTCCCAGCCCCATTTGAAGCCATGGAATCCAAATCCGCCTGACAATGCCCCAACAAGGCTGCAACATTCTATGAGGCATTTTCTTCATTGGTTGTTGCAGCATCATGCAGCCTGTATTTGAGGCCAAAGAACAGTATCTAGTGTGACAAAGCACGCATATTCCATCCAAACTGCATGTGCAATAGGCCACCCAATTGGTCAAGGTTATTGAGATAGGGAGTGATCTATAGACAACCATCTGAGACACAGCCTCAAGCTAAGCCCAGGATATGGCTTTCTTCTTCATCCAGTGATGTAACACAGGTGGATAGACTGTAGAAGACAGAAGAGGACAGCCAGATTCCATCTTGTCACTGGGGCTAGATAAAGCGCGAGAAAGCCATTCACATCATGGGCGGCATACCAGATCTGAGGAGATTGGGGGTATGAGGGGAGGAAAAGAACAGGTGAGACAAAATTTCCAGTCAGCAAACTCCTTCTGCGCCATGGAAGGAGCGCCTTGACATTACCCAGTCAAGAAGTGGTTCAATTTCGCGAGTGGAGAAAGGGGCTGTGTGATAGAGCAGATGTTGCAGCAGAGCAAGAGGCCACATCAGCAAGTCGTGGTCTTGGTTGGGACCAGGATGGTGAGAAAAAAATGTTGGAAGACTAAGAGTTGTTGTTCAGCGACGCACCAGTGGTTTATATAGATAGGACAAGTTGTTGGTGAGGCGGTGGTTAGCGGCAGAACCCATTCGGGCCTAGTGGATGACGCTAAGCCCGGTCGGGACACACTAAACCGCAAGGAGGCGGCACTATGCCGAACAAGGCGGCAACGGACGCGGCGCTAAACCCAAAGAGGGGAGCGCCGAAACGGGCGACGGGTCAGCAAATCGCATTTCTACAAGATAGTGCATTATATCATCCATCATCTATATACCAACCATGGATCAATAATCGACAATATAAGATATACAGTAACAAGGAAGAAAAAAAAAAAAAAAATAAAGAATAAAGAATACATTCAATTGCACATCTTAGTACTAAAGTGAACCAAATCAAGCCATTGTTCAGGACATCCTGTTCTCTCTTGAATCAACAGGTCATGAATCAAGGGATCCATAGTGTTGGCTCATTGCATAACAGTCTCCAATGATTGAATGCAGCCCTACCTAAAAATTTGCATGGATACCACTTGCAAAACATCAACTTCTAGTATCCCTGTCCAACTGTTTGATAAACTATACCTATATTGAGGGCTTGTTACTTGTTATTCTAGATATCCAACACTTTGTTTGCTCATTCTCTGCTAAACAGGAACTGATCTGCTTCTTTTTTCTTTTGGGGGGGCTTATCCTTTTCATTTTGGGATTCACCCCACTTGGCACAGTGGGAACCCTCCACAATTGGCTAACAACTGTCTGACATCAACCTGAAAGGTCACCACAGAGCTGCTGCCACCCTCAAAAAAAAAAAAAAAAAAAAAGCCTTATATGGGCAATGTTGGACAGTTGTCAACCAATTGCAAAGGCTCCTACCAGAGTGGATTGTAACCCAAAATGGAAATGGTTCAAACTAGCTTGTGCAGATCATTTACTGTCCAACAAAGAGTCTTTCCATTCCTACTACAGCTAGCCACTAGACAGGGACAGTAAACATTGATGGTTAGTGTGAAGTATGACAGACCAATCTTTACTGAAAAGAGCACTAAACAGTGGATTTCATGGGGTCCTTTACAATAATACACCTAGTGTGAAAATAGTGCAGGTCTATCATGAGACTATGCAACACTAGAGCATTTTATTTATTTAGAGAAAAGCTGTTACTGTACAAAGTTGGACACTTTGTATTAGGCATTAAACATAAAAGATACCAACCCTAAAAATCAGACTCCAATCAGTCTTTAGTGCCAGTACAAAACATTCACCATTGCACTACTGGGGCAATGCTGGACCAAATACACACACTGGTGAAAACTGTTGATCTCTAAGAACACTGGCCCCATTTCTTGGAGGGCATAAAACAATAAATGAATGGAAAGCTAATCCTCATTACAGCATCTGTGTGTCCTACTGTTGTTCTTATATTGTCTATATATGCATCAATATCCATAAAACCTTGTTGCCTACTAAACCTGATTTAGAGGACTAGTGTTGAGCTCCTTTACACTAGAGACTGTGCCCTTGTGCCCTTGCCTGTACATTTTCACCCTCCTTTTCTCTCTTGTCCATTGGGCCATGACCTAATACAGTAGTAGCTTGAGTAAACCTGTACCCTGTTGTACCATGTCCTGTAACAAGTTTACTGTTCATTACCTGTTCAATCAATACCAATGTAATATTACACACAGCCACAGTATAGCTAGTTAGATTTATGTATGTCATAAAACATGTCTGTATTTGTATCCTAACATGACATTAAATGTATGGGGTTATACTGTGCTAGTTAGTTATTTTCTACATCAACTGGTTTATATAAGCCTATGCTGACACAGAGTCAGTTCCAGTGCTTCACTTTTACTAGAATTTTCATAGACCAATAACACTCTAAGGTACCATAATCTAAACTAATCATGGCATTGACCAGCTCTCTTCCAGCTATTACCACTCTCCCTGCATGGACCAGTAGGGCAGGATACTGAGATTACATATGACTCACTGTGGACAGGATCTTTCCTGGTTAGTGTCATCTTTTCTTCTTCCTCTTCTCCAGATTGGATGTTCTCAGCAATGAGTCTACCTAGTTTAGATAGGAATTCAATTCATTATTATGTACTAGCTTGAAATCATGACATACATAATGTGGAAAGCATGTTGGATCCCAATATAGTGTTCAAGCCTATTCCTGGTCATAGCTTTCCTTTAAAACTAATCAAGTTCTCAATCTTAAATATGAATATAACTGACAATTAAATCATAAGCACTATATAATTCATTGCTATCTTCTCTCAATTGAAGCTGTTATGTATTATTATTATTATTATTATTATTATTATTATTATTATTATTTTTTTTTGCCTTTTGTGAGTTGATCTAGTGTCCATTTCACTGTCAGGGTGCCAGCCTCACAACACATGATCAACACAAGATATCTCTCACACCTGTCACTGACTGTTGCAGCTCTTTGAGCTGCCAAAGAGCTGTGTCTTGTCTATGTACATGTATCTATAGGTAGCCTGACTTGTAGTTTATCTGGTTTGTCAATTTCTAACATATATCTGCACCTGATCCTGCACCCTGACATTTGCCCAGCAGTATATGATTTGCCTGTTATTCTATCTTGCTCTTGCTGTTTGCATAATATCTTGTAGTAACTATCCAATAAACCAAACCCACACTTTAAAATACACAGCTGGCATTCCTCTGCTACAGCCTCAATCTGGCTAGTTAATGGTTCTCTTTTATTCAATGTTGGATTCTGAGAGCCTTTCTTTAGGTCTCTTTTTATAAAGATGTTGTAAATTATCATCTAAGATTTGTTTTAGCTCACTTGGGAGGAAGATTACATGGGCTGTGATGGTGGATTCATAGATGTAAGCCATGCTAGCATTTCTTATTCTGTATAATATTGTATGGTACATATAAATCTTAAGGATCTATATCTCCATCCACAAGAGGGGGCTTGATTTCTGCTACTTTTACAGTCTCTATGACTTGCTATTGCTCCAGCTTTTCCAAGTATTACAGATAACTATCTGTCTTCTATGAGAAACACAATAGATATTATAGAAGGATCTGGAGGTATCCATTCTGTCTAGAACAGAAATGAGGAAGAAGATTTTAGAATTTGCCTAATCTTGATATAGATATTCTCTTATGCTTTCAAGCCATTACATACTTTTTATTATATGTTTCTCCTGATGTTCATTTGGATTTGCACACTAAATTCAGCTTTGTAGTCATAGGTGCCTCTCTTATTTAAAATTTATGGATTATAACAGCCCATATAGCCCATTTTGTAGCCCTGAAGGGTCCTGAATATCTCTTATAGTGAAATATGCTGTAATTGGTCTTAATCATAGATTGGCTGTTAAGAAATAACATACATCCATGGTGAGGTTACAGCATTCAGCTCTATGAAATGAGACTGAAAACCAGAGTTACTGTAGCACAATAGACATCAGTCTAGACCTCATTAGGTAGTGATAGGCTGTATTCAATTACTTGTAAAATGGACCACAACTGTAAATTCAAGGCTTTTTGCTACTATATGCTAACACTAAATGAACAGGGTCCAGTTTCATGAGGTGAGACTGCAGGCTTGGCTTTGCATGTTTTATTTGACTCCATGTCAGGTGCAGCAGCCTGAGTCTGAGTGATCAGGGTGTGCTCCCAAACCACTCCAGGATTACTCCAGGATTGCTCCGGGGCCGCTCCCTGATCGCTCCAGACACGCCTCGCCCTGCTCCAGGCACGATCCGGGCTGCTCAGGGAGCAAAAAGCGGCGTGAAGTCGGACCGAAAACGGAAAGGGAAGGTCTCGAGGCTTCCGCAGAAAAGTCATACATAAGTGCATAACTAGTATCAGGCCATAGTGGACATAATTGGACAAAGGGCTATGAGGTGGATCAGGGGTATTCTGAGAGTCAATGTGTCAGACAACTAAATATGCCTCCCATGAGGGGATGCAATGTACAAAAGGGCTTAGGCATGCAAGCACGGCACTTCCACGTACTTGTAGACTGATTGTTGATCTCCTAAGGAAGCCCATGATCTCCTTTTTACCCATACACTGGTCATGTGGCCATGAGACCAGACTACACCCCGTTGGGGATATAGTACATGGGAATATCAAATTCTCGAAGTCTTCCTAACGTGATGAAATCATGATGAAACTCCATCTATCGAAATCTCGACACAGCAAGAAGTTCAAGGTGCATGGGTTTGAACGTGGGATATTCAGGAGTATCCGCCAAGGAGTGCAGAAGATCACGGACATAACCCAGGTTCATCGTGTTGATCCGTCTTCGGACACTAAAAGCTATGTTGTCCACGCGTCTGAAGTAATTTGGGCCGAGCGCCTCTCGAATGTGGCAATGTCGTAAGGCGTTAAAGTGGCTATGTGCCACCAACATATGTAGATGGGAGAGAGGAATACCGGCGGGCATGCAAAGCACAAACATGTGTAGGAGTGGCCTTGGGAATGGTGCTGAGATGGGTTCTGGTTCCACAGAGACCTATGATAGCTGTGACGATGTCGTTCGTGGCAAACAAGCACTGTCTTGAGCCAGTTTTTCGAATGAAAGACTGTTATTGATAACCTTGTTACAGACGTCTCTGAGCGATAGAATATCCTTGGTGCTCAGTGCAAAACGCCGGCCGACTGATGACAAGCGTGGATCTTCCGATGGTGTAGCATTAGTTAATCTCGGGGTGAGATTGCTGTGTAAAGGTTGAAGAGCATTTGCTGCAAAGTCGGGCAGGCGCTGCCGAGAGGATACCTCAGCGTGCACTGCCGTTAGTAACAGATCTGGTGCGGTGTCTGCTGAAGCGTGACACACCAGTCTGAGAGCGTTAATGCCTTGGTCGGATGGCTCTCCAAACGTCAGGTATAGGAGCTTGTGGTAGGGCGCAGAGATATGGCCGAAGGCTGAGAATTCATAGGATTGAAATGGATAGAGCATATCCAAGTATTCTGGATGGTATCGGCCATAGTGGTCATCACTGTGGACATTTTCAATGGTCTGAGAGGTTCGTGACAGCAGATGGCAGAAGGCTCTTATATAGAGCCATTCCCCTCCTGCTATGGCATAGTTTTGCATATGCAGTGTGATAGCAGGAGAAAGACCTCGCAATAATCCACAATGAAGTGTCTCCTGGATCAAGCTGAGGATGGCAGTCAGCTGAGTGAGAGATGCAGAAGGCTGAGATCATAGAGTATGCGATCATTCCAATCATAAATTAATACCATCTATGTATCTATTGGTCCAAATAAACAAAAAAGACACCGTTTTTTTGTTCTCGACACCTCTTAAGAAGATGCCTGCATGGTCTTGCGTTTGTTCCTCAGATCGAGCTCTTCCCTCGTAGGTAGATTAACATATAAGATTTACCTTCCCGGCGTACGTGCTGACATCTAACCCTAGGTGAGCAAACTAAACGTGCAGGGTAGAAGTCTCGCCCTTTGCCAGAGATGCCTCGTACGGCTTGAGAGCGTTCTTGACCTCGGTCGAGGTGAACTTCTCCACTTGTTGGGGTGCACGGCCGACGAAGGTGCTAGGGTCAAGAAGGGCCTCGAGTTCGCCTAGAATAGGGGAAAAGAATTGAGCGCCACGAATACGCTCCAGCAAGTCGTTGTTCTTTCCGTGCTTCTTGACGTTGTCGCCTGCTTGGTGGGAGAGAACACCTGTACTCATTAGCGTGAGGTCCCATTCGTTCGGGCGATTTGCAACATACGGATCTCTTCGTGGGCATCTTGTCGAGACAGGCCCTTCTTCACACATGCCATGATGACCTATATCAGTTAGTGCTGTACTCCAAATTGAGCCTTTCTAAACCTTACGTTCTCACTAAGGGAAATGTTAGCATTTAGTTCAGCGTAAGAGAATGGTATGAACTTACGTAGCCATGAAAGGAAGCTCATCATTCACATGACGTCTAATGACTTCAGGGTAGACGACAAATCCAGAGGTGATGTTGTCTGGGAATAGGAATTAGTATGATAAATACCAAACGGCTCGTGTCACCTACTCAAAAGAATGAGACAAGCATCAGCAGAGAGGTAGAGCTCCGGAACGCTGATCCGACGGATAGCACTGTCGTCCTGATAATAGTCAATATGAATTGATTCATAGATCCAGCAAGGTTTCATACCAGAGAGCGCTCAAACCATTGTGCCGAGTAGGTGTCCAAAGCATCCTTAGGGAGGTTCTGAAGATGTCTACCAAGCGAGCACAGACGTTCTGACCGCATTGGGTTACGCTTGTAGGCCTGCATAGTATAGCGTTAGTATTTGTAGCGCACCAACAAGATAAAAATAAAAATAAAAAAAGCATGAGAAAGCACACCATAGCACTGCTTCCAATCTGGTCCTTCTCAAAAGGTTCCTCAAGCTCCTTGATCATTGCGAGGTGGCGGATATCAATACCAATACGCTCGCAGGTCGATCCGAACGAGCCCAGGGCGTTGGCTACATCAACGTCGATCTTCCGCGAATACGTCTGGCTGGAGATGATGTACGTCGAGTCGAAGCCAGCCTTCTCGGTAACAAGCTCATCCAACCGTTCGACCTTGTCGTGATCACCGTTGAAGATCTGAAGGAACGAGGCCTGGGTACCTGTAGTGCCCTTGACACCACGGAAGCGCAAGTCCTGACGTGCCCGCTCCAAATTCCGAAGGTCCATCAACAAATCCTGAATCCACAGACATGCCCGCTTTCCAACAGTCACGAGCTGTGCAGGCTGTCCATGGGTGAAACCTAGACAGGGCAGGTCCTTGTTTTCCTTCGCAAAACCGGCCAATTTGTCGATAACGACAGCGAGCTTGGGGATCAGGATATCGAGACCATCACGGAGGAAGATCAGATCGGCATTATCGGTACAGTAGCACGAAGTGGCACCCCAGTGGATAATACCGGCCGCGGCGGGAGCCACCTGGCCAAAGGCGTGGACGTGGGCCATAACATCGTGCCTTCTGCGCTTTTCCTCCTCAGCAGCAACCGCGAACTCGTCGTCCTGGATAGTCAGGTGGGCTTTCATTTGCTCAATTCCCTCATCGCTAATCGGAAGGCCGAGTTCTGCCATTTGATTAACCTGTGGTCTCCCCAGACGAAACATTCGTGTGTGGGACGCGGGTAATGAACATTGAAAGAGGGGCAAAGAAAAAGGCGATTACCTTTCTGCGACTGCGCGAGCCATAGCCACAAGCTTCTCCAGGTCGAGAAACGATTCCTAGGTGAGAAGAGGTACTTCATCTCCGAGCCTATATTACCCCAGTTCTGTTAGTACGAAAACGGACCTCTCTTCACATGAACACCATTAAGAAGACTTACTCGCGTATCGCGAATTGAGAGGAGTCTGATAAACATCATTGGAGGCAGACATCCTGGCAAGAAAAGATCTGAGGGACTATACAAGACGAATTGGGCAGACGAGGTAAGAAAGGGAGCCAGGAGGACGAGACAGACGTTGTGCGCGCTGTTCCTTGATTCTTTTTTTTTTTTTTTAGACTTGGCGGGGGCGTTATCAGTCACGTTATCAGGCGGGGCCCCAGGTCTGTCACGTGAGACAAAGCTGCCCTCTAAAGTGGGTCGTCTAGGTGTCGATGTGCTCTGGAGAGAGTACTCGGTATAACAACTGTACAAGGGCCGTATTCGGAAGGACTAAGAAGCAGAGGATATATCAATTCGGGGATGTGGCGAACATTTCAACTTCATCCTCCGGGCTGACTATTATCGGACTTGCTCCACGTCACCCTCATGATCTCATCTACTCCGGAAAGGTAGCTCTGGGTTTAAGAACCTTTTCATCGGTAACATTGAAACCTACTAGCTAGTGTACGCTATGTATCCATACATCCATTTCTCGCACCCTTAAAGTGGAGGGGTATCTGCGAAGAGAGTGGCCATCACTCTATGATGACCGGTTAATACCCACAAGGCCAAAGATAAAAAGGAGACACTTACGCGGCAGGGTACCGAGTACCTTCGATTTCCGTTCGCTCCACCAAGCTCCGGATCTCTTGCACTTCTTCCTCGCTCAATTGAAGCAGCGCAGAGGCCGCATTTTCGTCCATTCTGGCGGTCGACTTCGTACCCGGGATGGGGATGATCTCCGGTCCTTGCGCCAGCAGCCACGCAAGAGCGACCTGTGCTGGGGTGCTTCCATGGGCATTAGCCATGTCTTTCACTCCCCGCACTAGCTCCAAGATCTTGGGAAAATTTTCCTCTGAGTACTTGGGCAGCATGCGGCGCAAGTCACCCTTAGGGATGTCTGCGTGAGATTGGAACTGGCCGCTCAGAATACCGCGTCCAATAGGGCTGTAGGCCACGACAGTCACACCTAGCTCACGGCAGGTTTTCAGGATCTCTGAGGTCGATGATTCGATGTCCATTGTAAATAGGCTGTACTCCATCTGCAGAGCGGCAATGGGGTGGACGGCATGCGCCCGACGCAGTGTGGCTGCTGAGACCTCCGACAGACCGAGAAACCGAATCTTTCCTTGGCTGTGAAATTGGAAGGTTGGAAACCGCTTGCTTACATGTCATTTGAAGGTTGGACCGTTGTACCTACCCTTTCAGCTCGGCCATGGCTTCGATGGTCTTTTCAATGGGCGTGACTCCATCCACCCGATGGCAGTAATAGAGGTCAATTGTGTCCACACCGAGTCTCTGGAGGCTCTTTTCGCATGCAGTCTTGATATACTCGGGATCAGACCGAAAGGTGTGCCTTCCATCAGGCTGGCGCTGCAGCGCGAACTTAGTGCCCAGGACGATGTCATCGCGCTTGCCAGATCGCTTAATCCATTCACCGACGACATCCTCGGTGTCAGCGTAAATGTCGGCCATGTCCCAAAAACGCAGTCCGATAGCATGTGCATGCTCTAGAAGAGCCACTTTCTCGTCGAGGGTACCAGCTGGTCCGTAGAATCCTCCGAGGCTCCCGAAACCGAGTCCGACGGCAGAGACTTGGGGACCGTCTCGGCCCAGGCTTCGTAGAGGAAGAGACATGTTAAGGCTTGAAAGGCTGCGAAGGAAAATAAGGAAAGAGGTGGGGAAACTTGTGTTGGTCGGAGGAATACCCAGGCCTCAGTTGAGTGTTTAAATATATACCTGGGCGCCGAATGCTGACTACAGTTGGTCAGAAGCTAAACCCGTTCAGCTCCCCGACCATCGTCGTGCATGAACCGAGATATCTAACAGACCGAAGGATGTCTGCAGATATCGAATAGTGTAGGCACGTAGTATTTAGTGTACTCCGTACTAATAAAGCCACGGAGGACCAGGACTGGCTTGATCTCCACCCTTACTGCGATGTCAGTTGAGTCATCTGGTTTAGGAGTGGTTCCGCCGGAAGTGTACGCTGTATTAGGCATGTTCTACTCAAGGGGACGAATGGACAGCCAGCTCTCATTTCTGACTCTTTCAGGGAGGCCTGCCTCTTGAGACCGAAAGCAGGAGCTGACACGCTTTTCTCATCACAAACAGCTTTCCGAAACATTCAGCGATTCCTTGGAAACTGCAATGTTCTCAGCCTTCAGGAATCTCGGGAAAATGCGGCATCACCCACCAAGAGCCCAACTGCCCATATTTTGTCGAGGTAAATCCCCTTTCTAAAAAAAGTTCATTGGACGTTTCATAATTCAGATTAGGCAGGTTGATTGGTCGCAACGAACTCTTTGCGTATACAAATGGCCATTTCCTTATAGACGAACAACACCAGCTCGATCGACGTTATGTGAGGTTCGATATAGATGCCCTTTGCGATGCAGCTGCAGCTGCCGGTGATGAGCCGTCTCGGATAACCACTATTGAGAAGATGGAAGGAGGCTTCAGTAAGGCTCTTTTGATGAAAAAGGAAAACGGAAACGAAGTCGTTGCCAAAATTCCCTGCCGCATTGCTGGTCCAACACATCTAACAACGGCGTCTGAAGTAGGCGCTTTAGAATATGGTATGTCTCCTTTGGCTGCAGGTATTTCAAGCTGCTCATTTGAGCCGACTAGTGCGGAATAACACAAGCGTACCCGTTCCACGTGTACTTTCATGGTCCTCGGACAGTGCAAACCCTGTAGGTGCTGAATACATAATAATGGAAAAGGCCGCAGGGGTTCAACTGTTCCAACGATGGGCCGATATGGCAGATATTGAGAAACTTGAACTCATACAGAACTTGACCAAGCTCGAGGCCCAATTATCGGCTATTCGATTCCCCGCATATGGTGGATTATACCTTCAAGCGGATGCAAGCGTCCCGGAGTCCCATTGTCTAATGCTCGACGAGAGCATTGATCCATTGAACTCGTTTTGTATCGGCCCTTCTTGTGATCGTTCATTTCACGTTGATCCGGGCATTAAACTCGGACAGTCAAACGGGGACTTTGACCAGGGCCCTTGTGAGTACCCTGGGCTTCGCAAGTTATACAAGTTAACCCACTGTACAGGGACTACAATATCACATCTTGGCATATCTATCGCAAGGCGGGAACTATCTCGAATATCAAGCAAGCGCTTGGAGAGACCATCGATGTTCTATCAAGGAAGCGTTGAAGAACAGGCCGATCTTCTAGAATCCACGATTAGCCTCATGCGCATGTTGGATTCCCTTCCCACGCTAATCAAGTCAGGACAGCCTACGTTGTGGCACACAGATCTGCACATGGGAAATATATACGTTGCGCCTAACGAGAGCTCAAGGATAGTATCTATAATTGATTTTCAATCCCTATCAGTGTTGCCAGCATTCCTTCAGGCACAATGGCCCATATTCCTGAAACCCCCACGCAATTATCCGAAAGGAATTGTGCATCCAAAACTTCCAGAAGAGTTTGATGGATTGGAAGAAGAAAGCAAATCACTTGCTCGACTTGAATGGTCCCAGGCAAAGTTGGCCAAGGCATACGAAGTTTCAACCTGCCTTGAAGACACAGCTGCGTATGATGCAATGAACGTGCCGCGTGTCTTCCGAGAGCTTTTTATTCGCTGTGGAGAAATCTCTGAGGTTGGAGTTATTCCACTCCGGGAATGCCTAATAGAAATCTTTCAGAGTTGGTCGGATCTGGGTTTCACTGGACAGTGTCCTTTTTCATTTAAAGAGGAGGAAATAAATACTCACGAGCACCAATTCGCTGAATACCAAGCTTGGCATGAGGTCCAACGGCTCGCGTGCGAATGCCTAGATACTGACGCTGAGGGCTGGGTGGCGCCTCAACTGGACATCACGGAGAAGCGAAGACAGAACAAGAAACTGCTGTCTATGTTCATCGAGCGAATGGCTGGAGAAAAGTCTCCGGAGGAAGCGAGGAAGATGTGGCCGTTTCCGGATGAAGCATGAATATTAGCTGCTTGGCCTGCGAATGGGGCAGTGAATATTTGGGATGAAGTTCCATGACGTGTGAATCTGCTTATCTTTCTCGAAGCTATATTTTCACGCCCTAACCCAACAGATAGAAGAAGGGATAATAGTAATAATTGACAATGAGGTGTCTTCATGATAGTGATCTCTTTATCACTCGCTTCACCTGGTGGGATGCTGTGCAGGGCTCCTGATTCGGGGAATTGATTATGGACAAACTTCTTGCCATTCCCCAAAGTACAAACCCAAGCGATCCGGTGGAGTCAGCCGCAGATACAGCAAAATTTCTACTATAAAAACCTCTCCAGTCATCGCTCACATCCACGATTTAAACCATTTCCCGGTGTCCGCCCGCCTCTTCCTTTATTTGCTATCTAGCATATTGTAGCTAGCGCCAACGTCAAGCCTATAGCTTGCTTTCGGACTCTGGAGTCGCACAACTTCCTATTTAGGGCGATCACGATGCTAGCGTGCTATAGTCAGACCTGTCTTGTATCTGACTTTGAATACTCAGCGCCCATGTGCATCTTTATCGTCTCCATCTCCATTTTCCTTTCTTTCTTTTCTTTTAAGAAATGTCCTGGAAGTACCCAGGTACCCAGCAAGATGCCTGCAGCGTCCAAACTAGCCGTCGGAATCCTCGATCTCTCTCGCAACTGGCAACCCTGCCTGGCCAACACAGATCTAAACAGCCCAAGCTCGCGGTCCAAAGAGGGAGAAAATAGCAGGAAGGGGGAAGGGATCAACATGCACACACAAATGATCAGGCAGGTGCAGAATAAAGGAGGGGGAAATAAGGAAAATGAAGAAGTTGGAAGGGCAGAATGTTAAGACAGCGAGAGACGGGCATACCAGATCAGATCATTATACCCAAAGCGGGAAAGCTAACCGGAAGGGGGAATGTATAGATCCTTATTTTACGTTGGCCGGCATTAAGAGCATGCAGTGAGGTCATGTGACATGCAGGCATGAGATAGGAAATGCGTAAGTTCTGCAGTGCACCCTGCACCCTATTTTCTATGGATGGGAAGTCAAACGTGTAAGTAGGTCACCTCCCGACCGGCGACTTCATCTTCATCAATTAGACATATTTGTCCACTCAGATCAGCCACCGGCCAGGTGACCAGTCTTGGCATTAGGAGTATGAAGACGGATTATGCATTAGGGTTACTATGAATCATTCTGCAGATGGGACGGAAACGGAGAATAGACAATGATGTTGCATGCCTCGTGTAAATGTAGCAAATGAGCCACAGCCACTCTAGCTTAAAGCCACCAGCTGCATGGACAGAGCGCCCTTGTCATACTTGACATACTTGCCTCTGCCCTTGTCCACTTCATGGTATCGGTCCCAGAAGCGTGCGTACAATGGCTCCAAAACACCTTGGACTTCGCGGGCCAATACTGAGCGCACCTCGCGTTCCATATAGAGTGATTTGTGCCGTGCCACCAGTTCGTCGAAACTGGCATTGAACGATTTGAATTTGTCCTTGATTGCATCCTTGTCCTTGGAATTGAGCGCTTTGACAATTGCACCAGAGTCCACGGCGCCTCCAGAAGCTGGCCGGGCTGATCCCGCGCGAGACGTATACTGCACATCCAGAAGATACTGGGAAGTCTCCTTCCAGGCATCCAAGTATGTGGATGTGGCGCGCTTTCGGAAACTGTCAATGCGGGCGATGCTGTCTGGCGCACCAAGATAACGCGCCAACTCAGGGCTCTGGCGGATAGAGCGATCGACAATGCAGAAGACATTCGAGAGGAAGACGCCCTGGGCGGCCTTGGTCCGATGGAAATTTCGGCCTCGCGTTTCAAGTGAATACATGAGGGCTTCAATCATATCCAAAATGAAATGGCATAAAAGCGTAGTGCTATCAGGACTGACATCCAATGGTGCAGTACCTGAAGTGTTGGATGCGAAGCGCCAGTTTCCGTCCCCCAGGGACGTTAAAATGGATGCTAACGGACCAGAATAGCCTGTTAGTGTAGTAAGGGAGCTCATGACTTCGCTAACGAGGGGCACGGGCCCGCCATCTGGTGGAAGTACATTGAGGCTTGTTGCCTTGCGCTTGGTTTCCTCAAGCAATTCCGATAGAGATGATTTAGCAGTTTCACGAACAGGCCGGAGCGCCTCTATGAACAAGCTTTTAAGTTCTCCAGTTCTCGCATCCACACGGTACGACATAGCTGTGACGATGTCGATAATCTCAAAGGCGAGGAAACAATCAGTCATGAGGTTGGCTCGAATATACTGGTTGAGTTCTCGCAGGGTTTTCGAGTATTCGGCCATTGCAGTGCGACATGTTGTCTGCAGCGCAAGTCCCTGTTGGTCCCCAGTAAACAACTGTGCTAACGTCTCATGTTCTGCGTATACGAAGCCTTCTAACGCGTTGGAATAAATCCCGATGCCGTTCTGCCTTGCTTGTAAGGACCATCGGTCGCTCTGCGTTTGACAGTATTCATTGATGCGATCGCGAGGTTTTCAAGACTCGAAGTGATATATGGCCCGCGGGCTTCGGCGTAAATCATCAATGCAGGGTTGTTGCCTTCACTAGTGCGCGACCCGTGGTTAGAGGCAGAGCTGATGGCTCCGCAGACGGGTATAAGTTCACCAAGGGTCTCATCGGGGATCGGAGGAAAGGGGAGTTCTGCACCAAAAAAAGGAAAAAGGTAAGCAATTATTCCCATGCGCTGTATTTCAGCAAAGCTATATTCATACCTTTTGTCAAGTAGTGCAATGGCTCGACAGGAGTGACATGTTCGCTCAGCATGCTGCGCATCATATCCTGGAGCTTGCCACTTCCTGTAATTAAGAGGTTATTGAATTCAGTAATCGCTTTCTGGTTCGACTTTAAGTTTGTCGTATTTAGGTCCACAAGCGCCTTTTCGACACGCTTAATGGCCGAGAGGTACTGGGACAACCCAGCGTTCTGCGGACTTTTGGATGTCAGCATCAGGGGATTAACCCAGCCAGGCAGCGGACTTTACTTACCCAGAGCGAATAACATCCTCCTCGCCCCTCTTTGCATCAAGCGGCTGGCGAAGACGTTCAATGGCCTCATTGACCTTGTCGATGTTGCTGTTGGTAATCTGGAGAGATTGGGTGTTGCTGTAAATCGGTCCGATGGCATGCTTGACCACATTCCCCCCAGTCTCCAGGCGCACCAGCGACCCTTGAATCTTCTTCGTAAGGATATTTAGCTTGTCGAGGTTGGCGTAAAGCACCTCCACTTCGGCGCTCTCCTCTGCGAACGCCGTATTCCTTGGAGCGACCATAATCGGCGGATCCTCGCACCTCTGGTGGTCTCAGGTTGTATTACACCACCATAGTAGATAATAATATCAAACAATATAGTAAGCGCGATCCAGTGTAGAGGCCCCGGGCCTCGGTGTCGCAGGAACGTCGCAGCAACGTCGCAGGAGAGATGCCTTAATCATGTCGTGGTTCTCCCTGCTCCGTTATGGTTAAAGAATGACGCTAGTCCCCACCGGGTCGAATCGGCCCGTCTGTCGACCCCAAGGGCTCATCACGTGACGTTTCGTCATCGGCATCTAAGCGGCCGTCAAAGTAGAAAAACCGGCACTTTCCCATGGCCCGCAAGAAGAATCTAGTGTCCATTGTTGGGTTGGCGAAATGGCGCCACTCCTAGGATCTGGATGCCCTTCTCGCTTTGCTCTCACTGCTTTCAATAGAGGACGACCCTGAGCCCTACCTTGTGCATAATGGGTGTGGGCGCGCTACGTCTTCGCTGGTCTGTCCCACCTGCGGCCCTAGTTTTGGGCAGTGGGTTGGTGTATGCGACTGGAATCCGGACTCCATTTACTCGGACGCTACTTCCAGCGGATCAAAAGCTTTCCTTTACTACTTCGGCTTCGCACAATGCGGATAAGAACTCCGAGGGGGAGTCGCAGCAGAGTGACGCCTCTATGTGGACCAGAATCCTCGACAAATTCTCAGACGCGAGACAAGCAGTTGGCTCGAATGAGTGGATGGACATTGGCGATAATATCAAACAATACATCGTCCCGGATTGGACGAGATACCTGCCGGAAACCGTCCAGAAACTCCAGCGTGAGCTTTCGATGGCTCCTGGTTCCCTGGCAGACGATATATGGCTCGAGGCAAAGGATCCGGATATTAACCCTGAAATTTTGCAAGAAGCTAGGGTTCGTGTGGGGAATGCTTTATGCTCCGAAGAGTTGGAGTTCAGACGAAAGCGGCAACAACATTCCGTGAAAGCGCTTGCATCCTATCTGAATATTCCTGAGCAGGATATCCATCCCGATGATGTCCCAATCATTGCCCTGTGCGGCTCTGGAGGTGGGCTGCGTGCTCTCGTGGCTGGCACCGGGTCGTACCTTGCAGCGCAGGAAGCTGGTCTCTGGGATTGCGTCACTTACACGGCTGGGGTCAGTGGAAGCTGTTGGTTGCAAACATTGTATCATTCCTCTATCACCGGATGTGATTTCAATCGCTTAGTGAACCATCTAAAGAATAGACTGGGAGTGCACATCGCATTCCCACCGTCAGCTCTCAGTTTACTCACGGCAGCCCCGACTAACAAGCACCTCTTGAGTGGAATGGTGGAGAAGTTGAAGGGTGACCCCGGTGCAGACTTTGGTCTGGTAGACATCTATGGCGTGCTACTAGCCGCGAGATTGCTTGTGCCTCGTGGTGAGCTCGGAGTGTCGGACCGTGATCTTAAATTATCGAATCAGAAATATAACGTTGCCAGCGGAGCTCACCCACTCCCAATTTACACCGCTGTCCGACATGAGATCCCGGTTCTTGACGAAAATCGGGTTGAGCAACGTTTCACACAACAGTCCATGCCTGAAAGGCTACTTAGAGAGTCGAAAAACGAGGCATGGTTCCAGTGGTTCGAGTTTACACCTTACGAGTTCTTCTGTGAGGAGCTTGGCGCTGGAATCCCGACATGGGCTTTGGGAAGACATTTCAACAAAGGACGTGACGTCGTTGCTCCTGGGGACTTCCCACTTCCGGAACTACGGATTCCCGGATTGATGGGAGTATGGGGGAGTGCTTTCTGTGCGACACTTTCTCATTATTACAAGGAGATACGTCCCGTGGTGAAAGGAATAGCTGGATTTGGTGGAATCGACTCTCTGATCCAGGGCCGCACCAGAGACCTTGTTCGAGTCCACCCCATCGATCCAGCCACTATACCGAATTTCGTCCTAGGCATGGAGGATTCACTTCCACCCTCATGTCCAGAGTCCATCCTCAAGAGCCAACACTTCCGCCTCATGGATGCAGGGATGAGCAACAACCTACCCGTTTACCCTCTTCTTCGCCCCGGCAGAGATGTGGATGTCATCGTCACATTTGACGCCTCAGCCGACCTTAAGCGCGAGAACTGGCTCTCAGTCGTAGATGGTTACGCACGCCAGCGAGGTATAAAAGGCTGGCCAATTGGCGCCGGTTGGCCCAAGCCAGATGAGGCCATGGAAAAGACTGAGGAAATACTGCGCGAACCACAGAACATCTCCGAAGAAACTCTGGATTCCAAGATAATGCAGGCTCAAAACAACGACAAGAACATGAGCAGAACCAGATCAAACAACGAAACCAAATCTGCCGATGATGGATCCTCTCCCAAAGACACAGAGCTGGGCTACTGCAATGTCTGGGTCGGAACAAAGCAGGAACGCGTCTCAGGTGCTGAACCGCCACCCTCCAAACGCCTCTTCCACCCGCAACACGTGGACCATGCCGAATCCGACTTCCACCTCGTGCAGCCCGACGCCGGTATCACGGTGATTTACTTCCCACTGCTCCCCAACCCCTCCGCGCCCGAATTACCGGCCACGTCGTGGCTGTCTAAGTCCCGCACTCCCTCGCGCACTTCGGAAACGACATCGTCCGCGGTTGTGTCGGATCCCGCGAAGCCGATGGCGCCGCATCCTGGGTCGATCAATCCCGACGTGGACGATTTCCTCTCGACGTGGAATTTTGTATACACACCCGAGCAAATCGATTCGGTGGTGGGGTTGGCAAAGGCGAATTTCGCGCAGGGCGAAGATCAGACGAAGCGTGTAGTCAGGGCGGTTTATGAGCGAAAGAAATCCGATCGGTTGCGTAGAGAGGAGAGGGAGCATCGGCAGAAGATGGAGGGATTTGTGCCATTGTAACATCAATATTGTTAAATTACTGCACTGTATGAATATGTCTATGTCTTCTGATGTAGTTGAACATGAATATTGAACAAAGCCTTGAATCATACAATGTATACTTCGTAGAATGACTGATGCGTACCAAATCAACCGACACTACTTTTCTATATACAATTCACATAAACACTTCTCTAGAGAAGTAATAATGATAGTTCTCATCAACATGTCAGACATTGCAGAGCACAGAGAAAAGAAGCCACCGTGCGAGCTCAATATTCATCACCGAGGTGGTCCATTGCCAACAACAAATTAACCAGAATTGCGGAAGAAAACAAACCAACGACGACAACAACGACAACCCTAACGCCATTTTCGAGTGCCCGGGTAAGAAAATAAGAGGGAATATTAAGATCGGACTTCGTCTCTTCGTCAACTCCCCTGCGTAATAAGTCCTTACCGACGTTGAGTCTTGCCGACTGTGCGCTTTCCGGAGAACTGTAATCGAGCCAAGTTAGCAAGTGAAAAGGGGAATAAATTGAGAAAATACGTGTGTAAAAAAGGTGCAGCATACCAAGTGCTTCGGAAGAGATGCTGTCGTGTGTCGGTCTGCTTCTCCCTGTCTTGCCATCCGGTTCATCTTCTTCTGGCTCAGCTTCTTCAACCGGTCAGCCTTGTTGCGCTGCGTCGGGTTCGCAACACCATCTTCCAGACGGTTGGTGGCCGCCTGGCTGCGAGCCCGGGCCTTGGCCTTGGCAATTGCCTGGCGAGGGTCTGAGGTGTCGACGTCCATCGCGTCGTCGTCGTGGTCGTCCGCGTCGCGGGTGAGCGGGCGGCCCCGGGTCTGGCTCTGCGATCGGGCACGAGCGGCAACCGCATCAACGTCGTAACCGGCCGAGTCGAGAGCCTCCTCCATCTGAGATAGCTTCTTGGCCTTGGCACTGCGGGGGATGGCCGCGCGGTTCTTGAGGGACTTGCGCATCCGGGCCTCGTTGCGCATCAATGTGCGCTTCTCTCGGATCAAGTCGGCCTTCATACGGATGTCGGCATCCTCCACGTCTTCTACGCTCTCGTCCGAGTCGTAGTACCCATCTTCTTGCAGTTTCTCTTCCTCCTCCTCCAGAGTTGCAAGCTTGGACTCGATATCCGGGTCCACGAAATCGTAGATGTTCTTGCCATTCCAGACTTCAGGGATCTTGTCATGCTTCCACTCCTCGTCCGCCAAGTCGTAGGTCTTCTTCAGATCGATGTTGTAAACACCAGCACCACCGTTCTCCTCTTCGATATCCCGCTCGAGCTTCTTCCGCTCTGGGTCGTTCTTGTCGTATTTCTTCAGGTTCTTAACGGCCTCAGGGATGAAGGCCTCACGCTGCACGCCACCCATCGGCTGAGCAACGTGAATACGGGAGAGAACATCACCCAAACGCCCACCAGGGGTACCAGAGCTATTGGTGCCAGATTTGAGTTTCTGTGACACTCGCTCAGCTAGGAGCTTGTCGCAAGCGGCATTCTTCACATCAGTCACACCCTCAGTCGTGGTGCAAGACAATTGCAGAACCTCCACATCGCCTGACTTGAGAATAGCGTCGAGCTCCTGTTGGTATTCCGGCTCCAGATCCTCCGGTCTCCTGACATCGATCTTGTTGATTACGAGGAAGACAACCTTGTTGGCGAAAAGCGGCCGGATGCTGTGGAAAAGCTTAATCTGGTCGGCGACGGAGTAACCGCATTGCTCGGACAAGTCCATAAAGTACATAATGGCGGAACGAAGGTGAGCAACAGCGGTGATGGACTGCATTTCAATGGTGTTCATTTCCTCCAGGGGGTGGTCCAAGATACCGGGTGTGTCAATGGCTTGGAACCGCAGGTATTTATAGTCAAAGTGTCCGACAAACAGACTCTTGGTGGTGAACGCATAAGGCTGGACGTCGACATCGGCACGGGTGACGCTGCGCAGGAAGCTGGACTTTCCAACGTTGGGGTAACCGCAGATCAACAAGGTTCGGGTATTGGGGTCAATCGAGGGCAGACGGCCCAAGTGCTGGCGGACCTGCTCCAAGTAGACAAGGGGGTCTTTCAGACGTCTGCAAATGGTAGCCATACGACCCAGCGCAGCGCGCTTGAGCTGTTTGCACTGGAACAACGATTGAGCATATTTGATCAGACGGACATAGTCGCGGGAGACGGTCTCGATGAGATGCTTGGCAGTAGAGACCTGACCAAGAGCAATCTTGAAATGATCGGCATCGTAAAGTGTGTTCATCAAATCCTTGTCTGTCGGAGATTGTCAAAAAAAGGGTTGAACCAAGAAATTCCGTTGCCATCTCAAGCGACTTACGGAAAGGATGAATGTCCTGCAATCTCGGAAACCCGTCGAGGATCGCCTGGAATTTCTCGCAAAAAGTCTCCTGGGTATACTTGACCTTTCGGGTGTAGAAACCTATTTGGCAAAAGAAGGTTTTTTTTTATCAGCAGCCATTTCTAACCGGGGTATATGCAACCATTACAGGCGCAAATAGACACCACCATACCTCGAATACGGCTAATTTTGAACCCCGCTCGAATCTGGGTAGGAAGCTGTCGCTGAGTGCGACTCAAGACAATGTCCAAAAATTCCTGGCTCGTAGGCACAGGAGCGATCTAATCGAGCGGTGAAAAAATTCATAATCAGTTCGACTGCCATCACGGAGGGGCTTTTTTCACCCTTCAAAAAGGAATGAGACACAAGAAGGACTGGGGATAACTCACATCTTTCCAGGTCGTCTTCATTATGGGCAAGACAGCCGAGTTCGATCAATACAGACGGCCTCGAGATGCTTTGTTTGCTGGCAGCCAGACGGTCGAGAGTTGAAATAAGTTCGATCGAGAGAAAAAAAATTGCTGGGCGGTGGGCGGGTTCTGCCGGGCGGTGAGTGTTGTGTGCATAACCGAGTTGTGCATGCATAATAGCATAACTAGGAGGATTACAGATTGAAGAGCTAGGGTTATAGAAACAAGAATGTCATATCATCATGTACATTGACTACCGTTGTGGACTATGGTACACGAGATAGCCGCTATGTCAATCCGGATATCGTAGAGTTAAGTCGTTCATAGCCCAGCTCAGAACTCCGTTGCTTTCGGTCTCTTGAGATAAAAAGCCCTGTAAACCAAACCCGGAACAAATTGGGAAATCAAGAGATAATAACGAGGAAAGATGGAGTAAAGATATATGTTACGAGTTCAAAAGAAAAAAGGAAATAGAAGGAGAAATGCAACCGACAACAACCATATCACCAAACGGTACCTAGAAATCAATCGTTCACTCGTTGAACTCCAGTGTCTATGCCGGTCAGCATACTTCGACGAGCTCATGCGGCTAGAGGGGAACAAGTAGATAAGGCAAAAACGTACCATATCAAACCAGCTACCGCCGCCATATTGGCATTGGCTTGGTCCACGGTTCTCAAATCCAAACCCTTCATAGTAGGGAACCATATTATCATGGGCAATGAGCACAATTCGCTCCGCAATAGAGGCCTCTTTGATCCGTTGAATATAGGATTTCATCAACGTGGTGCCGACTTGCTTGCCCTGATGTTCTGGAAGCACCGCGAGCGAGTGAACGGCGATGGTACCGCTGTATTCATCGTGACCGACGGTTTTGCCATTCTCCACGCTCGATCGTTCATTTCTCCAATTCGCGGGCATCTGCATCGATAGATCTGTCACACGGGTCGCTGGGGATCGAGTGGCAATAACATGTCCTACTAATGTCGCGCGGGGTTTCGGCTCCCCCTTTTGCAGAACCGGGAGAGTGAAAAGGCCTAAACTAAGTTCCGGGCACTTGTTCAGACGATATGCGAACTTCAAAGTAAGATATCCCAGTCAGCAAAAATCGTCCACCGGGTTGCCGTCAACCAAAAAAATTTTCAGGCCAATAATGAACTGTGTGGGACGGGCCTTTCCTCCACATGCGAAATTCCGCTTGAATCCCGTCCACGGCAAGTAACAGGGTCCGAAATCAACATACTTTCTCGCGAGAGCAGCGCTCAGGCTCCGGAAGAGCGTTTTCCACAAGCACGCAATCATCGACATTGGACACAGATAAGACCTGCACGAACGGATGCAATTCATCCAACGGAGTGCGCTGGTGCTGCATTGGCGGGCGACGGAACCAATGGGAAAAGTCACTTGTATCATCATGGTCGACAGCAACATATCCTTCATCCATCTCTTCCTCGTCATCGAGGTCCGCTTCGTCCAGTGGCAGACCCGAGGCCATAGCCGCACTGAAACGGGGGTCCATACGAGCGATATCATCCGCAGTCATCGGCAACGTGTATCCCTCCACATTCGAATTGGGCTTTTCACCGGTGATAGGGTCGGGCTCGTGGATAGTCTCTGTAGGCTGTTCGGTGCGCTCTGACATGATGGTAGCGATAGCGGAAATCGACCTCGAGTGGTGTGCTAATTCGGATGAATTATTGCTGTTATTATCTAAATCCCCTCTATCCACAAAATGGCTCTAATCGAAGAGCGTATGCAAATATATTGGCGGGAGAAAAGTGAATAATAGGCGGAAGGCTCGAAGGAATGGAACGGTGGGGGTCTTTGCCTTTTAGTTTAGCTCAATGCGGGTGATAAGAGAACAGACCAAGGGTTGCAATGGAGGGGATCTAACCTTCTATGACGATGAACTGAGTAGTCTAGCAGTCGTTCAAAGATTTGGGTAGCGATATGAAGTCGAGTAATAACGCACGAGACGTATGAAGAGAGAAGGCGAAAAAAAGGTTTAAGACCCCGGCCACAAGGCGCTCGGGACGTTCAGGAACCGCGCAAGGGATCAAGGCTTGACTCTCGGAATCAAACCCCCAGCCCAAGCAGAGGAAGTGAATAGACGTTGGAAGGAGACGTTTGGAGCAGATGTTCGCGATGATAAGAAGGAGAATGTTTGGCTTTGTTTCAACTGTAACTTCAACCGGGAATACTGAGCAGCAGTGTCTGCAATCTCTACACACTCTTCACGCGGGGCTCTGCGAAGGTCTGCGGCTGAGTCAGCAGGGCAACGGAATGCTGTTCCTCGTCCAGCATCACCACTACAGAGTAATTCCCCATACTGGACCCCTTCATCCATGAGATCCATTTGGCGGTTGTTGGGAGTGACCGGGGAAATGATTCCCTCGCCAATGATGTTGGACGACCTTGATCTTCAGCCTGGACAGGGATGCTGGCTCCTTCAGGCACCCTGGTCGCGGCTTTTACGTGAAAGGTCTATATGATTGGAGAGAATCACGATCATTGAAGATGGCGCTGCAGCTATTCTAAGGTGATATATGACAGCAAGGAGTGACTCTGCAACTATCCCAGGATCACATACTGGATCCTTTTCATCAGTTTCGGCTGTGGACTGTGCTGGTTATGCTGGGCCGCCAGTGCTGCCTTCAGTCGATCCTCCTCGTCGAATGCCAAAGCTGGCTTGAAGTCCATCTCAGCCGGCCGGATGATCTTTGATCTGAAACAGAACTACCGAAGAATCAGCAATTGCTGTTTCTATGGCCGTTTCTGATGGGGAGGGCGCTCACCTTGTATACAAAATAGTCGAAGAAAAAGAGAGGGGCCGCCATGTATGTCGAAAAGAAGCTTTTCGCTGAGCCCTTTTCGCCAAATGGAAAGCAGGCAAGGTAAAACTCACAACCTGCGATGAAAACAACCACTACCATTGCCACGTATTGGCCATATGGTGCCGCATAATCACGGAAAGGGAGGGTGCGAAAGGAGATGCCTTGCGCTTTCAGGCCCCTTCGAAACTGGATATGGGAGATGAATATGCCTGTCCGCTGGAACAAAGTCGAGATTCCGACCTAAGTGTCGAGTGATCATAAGCTTAAATCTCCATTCTTTCCAGCAGGTCGTACATACCAGGTCTGAAAACCATTCATATACGACGGATCCTTTATCGCCACAATTCAGATAACACAAACCTCCACCCAGGATAATGCTGGTCATCAAGGCTACGTATGGACGACCGTGCGAATCTTTGCGACCGAAGATTGGATGGATAATGGACATGTCGGCTAGGGCAGTTAGACTTCGACTGGCGATGTATGCGCTCGTGATCCCACAGCTGATGACCGTGATGAATATGAAACCATTGATTACATGAGCCAGCCACATCACGTTGGCTCTCTCAATGGCGATAACAAACGGACTGCCCATGGTGCCACTACCGCTAATGAGGTCTTTGTCATCATACGGTACACACATCCCGACGAGCCAGATATTGACCACAAAGAAAGCGACCATTCGCCAATATATCGGGTTGACTGCTTTGCGTACCGTCTTTCTCGGCTCTATCGCTTCGCCAGCAACGATAGCAATGTGCTCAGCTACTACTCTGTGAGTATCTGCAACTTGAACAGTACAATGTTGTCAACTCACCCCCGCCAAAGCTGAAGAGTGCCTGGACAAATGCTTGGGAGAACCCTTTCATCCCATTGTTGAATGCCCCAGGATCCTTCCAGTAACGGAATTCA
This sequence comes from Aspergillus sp. MA 6038, assembly GCA_003004525.2. Classification (NCBI taxonomy): domain Eukaryota; kingdom Fungi; phylum Ascomycota; class Eurotiomycetes; order Eurotiales; family Aspergillaceae; genus Aspergillus; species Aspergillus sp. MA 6038. The sequence goes on along the minus strand of PQME02000106.1, from coordinate 934 downwards.
ATGGGCCCATTCGTGGCAGGAATCCCGCCCGATGTCATGATGAGCATGAAGAATATCACCGCAAATATGGCCAGGCATTTGAGGAATGACATGGCATACTCGACTTGGCCGTAGATCCGAATTCCAAAAGCATTTGCCAAGCTGATCACCGCCAGGAAAATGGTAATATACGCCGCCAAGGGCACAGACTGGGTTTGCGGCCAATACCCCAAAACCGATGCGGCAGCAGTTATTTCTGCTGGAATACATATAACCCACTGCGATCGGTAAGGTTAGCTTAGCAGCTCATGCTCACACTCACACCGAGCGGGCATGGGGCAGACCTACCGAGAACCAGAAATTGATCCCAACTGCAAACCCAAAAGCCGGTTCCACATATTCGATACACTGACGAATGAAACCGCCATGGACGGGTTTATAAGTAGTCATTTCGCCAATTGAAGTGAATTGCAGATACACAATCATACTATTCGCAGTTAGTTTGCTAAGCCTAACCACGGCTGAGGGATCGTCTACGCAGTAATGGTATAAGCAATAGCAGTCCCAGCGGGACCCGCTGCTGGAGGGTTAGCCATCGACATCCTGTGCAGATCGCTTTCTTGAGGGTTCACCATATCTCAGGGCTGACCCGGTTCCTACCCACCTGATGCATCATTAGCAATAGGCAACATGGCTTCGTTTGTCAACACATACAAGCCAGTCCCTACTCCTGCTCCAAAGGTGGTCATCATGATCTGTCTCCTCGTGAGTCCGCGATGATACCCGCCATTATCCACACTAGTTCCGAGAACCATTGTTGCGCCGTGAGCGATATCCGTCACATTCTGCTCGACGTCCGTATCCTTGGATACGTTTAGAGAGGGTTTCTCGGGTAAAGAAGCATCCTGCTGGGCAGACATTATTGAATCTAGTTAATTCTTCTTCTATGCGAGTT